>JANSVB020000033.1:3955003-3969743 GCA_025504935.2 Erythroxylum haughtii
GCAAATTGGTCCCTGGATAATTTTTCTCTTGCGGAACGGTCCCGAAATTTTCGGTATTGACGGTACCGGCCGGTACCCACCAGAATTTGGACCCGGAATTTTTAAGCCCGTTCCGGTACCAATTTTCGGCCGGAACGGTACGATATTAATAACACTGTTTTAAATAATTGCATATATAAAAACAGTTCAAACCTGTAATTTCAATTCAATAAAAAAAAAAGCAGATGAGAACAATATTAAATGATTGTAAATTAATTTTTGATAGATTGCAATTTTGTTTGTTTATATAGGTTTTTAGGAATGTTAATAAAACAGCTCACTTATTAGCTACAGCAACTCATTGTTATCCCAATAGACTTAGATGGGATATACCACCAGAATTTTTTATTAACACTGTACGATGTGAAGTCGAGTTTTATCAGTAAATACACATAATTTAAAAAAAAATAGCTGGAGAGAACAAGAACAAGAACACAATGTTTTTTTTGGTGCAGGTGAATACTTCACCATGTGACGGATTAATTGGCAGGGAAAGAGTTTCTCTCTCTCTCACTTTTAGAAGTTAATAGATTTGATATTATTAATTTAAGGGTGAATTTAATTATTTATCCAAGTAATTTATTTTAAATATATAATTTATAAATTATTAAACCTGCTCGAATAGTTTACTCAATTTTAGAAAAAAAAAAAGATTTAAGGGTGTAAAACAGATTATATTCCTTTAGCCATTGTTTTCCTAATATTGCACTATGAGATTTGTCTGATCAGACAACCATTCGAGTTGATCTGGTAATGGCTTTGCAGGTTGCAGCAGCCTCAGCAGAGGAATAGGCAGCAACTTTCCTCCACAATACTGTAAACTTCCTTTCCTTTAAATCGAACGCCCCAAAAACGTAACGTTGAGATTTAACTTGTATTTTACTGTAAACGTTACGGTTCAAATTACCCTTTTGGCCTTTAGGCAATTCAAGTGGATTAAGAAGACATTAATCATGAAGTAATTAAACCAACCGCTCAAAGATTCCAAAGTTAGGCCATGGCTTAGCTCAGGTCTAACAGGTAAAGGACATGACACAACATCAACTCTGGCAACAAGTACAAAAGTTAGAATCAATGTATTAAATGCATCTTTCCAAAATATGCAAATCACATTAACACTACATGTTACAGCATATCACAAGATCTCCAACTCTCTCCAAGGTTTAGAATTCAGGAAGCAGAGAAAAAGTGTAGAAAGTGCCAAAATAAAGCAATTGGAATGGCTGGCTTACTGATTGCTGTGGTGAATAATAGAAATGACTTAAAACTCACCTTCTGTAGGTTCAAGATTGATTTACAGTTTTAAACCGTCGTACATAAAGAAGAGTAATCAAGCATCCATTGTACCATTCAACTCGGAATTGGAGCCTATCACGCAAGCTTCGTTCGACACTGCGATATGTGGAATACACCAAAGATTTAAAGACTCACCCCTTTAAAGGTCTTCAGGAAAGTTCTTCCTTATTGAACTTGTTCCATGCTTCCTGTTTCGTTGCAAAATAAATTAGAACATGAGTTCTAAAACAGCAACACAAGCAGGTGCAAGCAAACAAGCAAATATAGATGCTAATTAATTTCAATCTCCATAACTTAGGAGGATAATTGCTGGTTGTAATGTTTTTTGATCAACTAACTTAGGAAAAAATCAGAGAGTAAAAGAAGCAAAACTCTCATCTAGTATCTCCCAAAAGTAAAATCAGAGGATATCTTCTTTACTAAATACCATATTAGCAGCAGAAATAACTATGAATTGTTTATTCTTTGTACCAAAAGATAGACAAGAGGGAGAGAGTATAGTTTACCTTGAGGATATCAAAGACTTTCTCAGCAGTATATTTTTGTTCAAGGGTGGCACCTTTCTGCTGAACCTTATCTGGATGGACACATAAAGTTGCCTTCCTATATACTTTCTTCACTGAGGTTGATGTTATCAAATCAGTCAGTGAAACTGGCTCCCAGCCACATTCAGACCACAAAACCTGTTCATTATTCAATTAAAAGAAGTTTCACCCCCCAAAAGAAACAAAAAAAGAAAGGATGAAGAAATCAGCTCTAAATAATAGACTAAAAATGTAAGGATGCAGTTGATTTTCTGGCAACACCTACGCTTCTACTGTCAATCATAAATAAATAGAAGAATTCAACACAGAAACTAGTTATTGACCATGAATATACTGAAAGTTGAATCAAAGTGGGTATCTTTGCATTATTTAATCATATTGTTAAACAACATACATATTGCAATGATGACAACAATGCACGCATATTTCCTTCTTTTCCTGCAGCCCAGCGCTTTATCTCAGCATCCATTTGATCAGCAATCCTCTACAATTAAGATTCAATGGGATTAATAATAACAAAAAGCAATTAAGTCTAATTGTTGTAACATAATTATAGCTAATTTAAAATATAAACAAGCAAAATACAGTAGCTGCCTCCAGAATTGTTTTAATTTGCAGTGTTATGAACAAATGCATAGCACACTAAGCTCAGTACAACTTCATCTAGACTTAACACACACAAAACATGCATTTAAATATGTAGCAGATAGTAGAGATCAAGCACACAGATCCTATTAGTTGCACTAAATTCCATAAGAAAAATTGCACTTACACGTCTTTCTTCCTGCTCATGCTGAGTCTGAAATTCACGCTGATTCATGTCAGCGACTGCTTGTGCCTGTATATGCAAAAGTTCAAATCTTGATATATTCTACTGTGAAGGCAAACTATTGTCGAATATGTATAAATTGATATAGTGCTGGAAATAAAAGTTTATTGATAATGTATTGAAATTATTCAAGCAATATGCAGCCATGCAATTAAGGCCGCAGTACATTCTGGTTACTGTATTTACGAGTAGGGCAAGCTCAAGATTGAAATCAACAAGTAGTTTGTCGTATAGAATAGTGACTAGTTAAAGGACAATACTTTTTTTAACAGCAAACTTAAAAAGAATTCATGGATATGTTAATCAATCTGTTGATGATTGGTAATTGCAAATCCTTATTGAACATCACTTTTTTCTCTTACCCAAGTATTGGATTTAATGAAACTTTAGCATCTGTGCAAAAATAAAAATTAAAAAGAGGAAATCCATCTACAAACATAGCAATATAGGAAAAAAAGGAACGAATAATAAGGAGCCGAAAGAACAGAAAACACATACCACACGATGCTGCGTCCTGTGATGACGTCCCATTCTGGCTTTTCGTCTTTCTTCACTTTCACCATCAACTTCTTGGAATCCTCCAAATGGAGCAGCTTTTGGGAACAGAGTAATAATATAATATTATAATTAAAAATAAATGGGAAAATATATGCCTTGTCATAAGAAAAAAGACTCAAATCAGAAGCAAGTACCTCCAAAAATTGATGAAAGGTCATCCGCTATATTTGTTGCAGAAGAAGCCTTTTTCATGCTAGATGAGGCAGCAGATGGTTTCTTCTGGGCCACATCAGGCTTTCCTTTTACTTTTGTGTCAAATAAAGGATCCTGTCAATGTCATTAGGAAACAAGTAAGTACACTATTATTGTTGTAGAGACTATTCACTTGCAATGTATAACACTCACCAAAGGTGTAGCTCTCGACTTTGGCACACTATTGGATCGAAAACTCATTCCAAAAAAGGATTCCAGATCATCTACACTTTTGTTCTGAAACTGCCTTGCTGTATACTCAGCGTCCTTAAATTTGCTAGATTTTACATTTTGCCTTTCCCCTTCTTTCCTCGTATGCCCATCAGCCTTATTCGGTACCCTAACTGTGGCGAAGTCCTCAAGTTCATCTATTGAAGAAGCATCCGAACCTTTGAATGCAATAGAAAGCAGCTTAATGATAGTGAAGATTATACACAGCAAGGTAATAAACTATTGACGTTCAGCTATTGTTTCCACTTAAGAAAGTAAAACAACCTTTTCCAGCCTTCAAAACTTGCCCTGGCTTTGGAGGAGGCCTCAATAAAGGGGAAGCAACTGCTGAACCAGTAGATTTGTTGCTTTTAGGAACATTAAGATTACTTATTCCACCCAGTGGATCCGTAAATATTGAATTTGATGAAGTTGAATTTGATTCCAATACCACAAAAGGGTCCTCTGCTGGTGTATAGGTCCCTTTAGTTGTCCCCGTATTTTCACTGCTGCAGATGCATAAGAAAAGGAGGGGAAGCAGAGAAAGATTTCCCATTAAACAAGTCTATAAAAACAAATTAATTCAATCAACCAGAAAAATAATCAATAAGCTTCAAAATAATTGATTGCTACACTGATTTTTCTATACACCTGCATTTTACTAAGGTTAATCTCAGATGGCAGATAACAGAACTAACTTCACATTGAAAAAACACAGCATGTAACATGAATAATTTAATGAAAGATAAAAAGGCATTTTCAAAAATGAAAGCTGTTTGAGTTGTTTCTATGTCTCAATAATGTGAATGCATGTCTGTAGTGTCCATGCATCCGCATCCATACGTATGGAGAGGGTTGCTTTATGTCTCCATATATAAGATAAAAATAGAAAGATATCACTACTGTAGAGGGAGGGAGAAAGAAAGAGAATTAAATTCAGAATGGCAGTCTTAAGTACACTCAAACATACATAAGACTGCTGCAGAATAGAACATTCAGAGTATTGAACAGAAGTATAATAGTATTGTCTTGATCGTTATATCTTACACACAAAATATCCAACCCCCTCTCCTATGTAATATGCTCAATTTCAGGCCCTATGTAAGTAAAGAAAGAAAAAGATCTAGGCGATAACACAATTATGTTACATTTAGCAAATACAACGAGATGTTAAAGACTATGAAATGGTTGCCACGAGAGAAACAATCAAGGGTTGAATGGCATAACAGTTCCAGTGTAATGTGTTAAGAACCGCATAATAGCAAAGATAGACGCCACAATGAAAATTTTGTTTCCGATTCCATAACTCGCTTCTTTCATCATGTCACAAAACTTTTTCCTGTACGTATTCATATGAAAACATAATCTAAAGATTAAATGCGTACGGTTTCCATGTCAGCAATCAATGTCTTACTAAACTTAGAACTACTCGTAACCAAAACTGTGCTGATTGAAGTTCACCAACGACAATTAAAGCTGTTTAAACGTCCTTCCCAACAATGCTATCAATAGATTGGGGATCAAATGTAGGATTTGAAATATATCCATTGGACAAAATCCTTCATTTATTATAAAACATTTCCTGCTTTCACTTCATTTAATTCCATATACAAATCTGCATACCATAATGACTTCCTCTATTTAGTCCAAATTCCTCGATAAACCAATAAATAGGGTCACAAAAGCATTGTCATTTAGTTGACGAAGAGAAAGTCGTCAAGTTAACAATTAATTAAAACCACAGTTTCTTGAATCAAATAGATACCTTTTCCTTGACGTAGTGCTCGAACCAAAGCCAGGTATTAAATCGTCGAAACCAACCGATCCATTTTGAGCATTCTGCCTCGGATTAGAAGCCAAAGACCCAAAAATGTCGTCGTTGCTGTTATAACTGGTACTGTACATCCCACCGAACACATCATCAAAAGACGATTTCGTACTAGAATAATTGGAAGTTGATAAAAGCGAATCGTAATTAAACGATGACCCATTGCTGTTCCTACTTGCTTGCTTTGAATTCCTTTGAATGCCATCAAAAATGTCAAAACCATCACCTAAACCACCAAAAGTCTGTGGCTTTGAATTGGAAAACAGCTCTCCATGATCATGGACAAAAGACCCATTGCGCAAATTCGAATTGTATGAAGAGTTCGAGGAATAAACCGAATTGGAACTAAAACTCCCTGTTTGAGCACTTATTGGATTGTTGGTCCCTTTGGACGCAGCCATTGGAGCAGATTTGCCCTGAGGCTTCAATCCATAACTCTCCGTCAAGACACCAAACTCGTCCATATTTAGCTACAAAACAGATTATTTTGCAAACAAGAAGGTTCAATATCTGTCTTTCTGTGATGATCTACGATATGGGTCTTTTTGATCTATAAACAACATGCAAAAACTTACAGATCTTGATGAAAATGAATTGGAATTCAAGCAAAGAAAAAGGGATATTCGAACAAGAGAAGAAAGGGATATTCAAACACGAGAAGTTACAATTTTCTTGCTTCTTCTCTTTTTCCCCTCTCAATCTTTTTGTTTGATCCCAATGGGGAAAGGAACAATCTAAAATGGGTAAGGGACGGTGGGAGTGCACACGGCCGCAAACAAAATAGCGGGAATCGAGCGATTAAGAAATTTTGAAGGAAGAAACTTTTCAGGAAATGTGTACGAGAGAATTTAGCTCTCTCTATCTCTACATCCGGATCTCTCTCTGCTCTGTTGTGTTTTGGAATTGGAAAGTGGGCGTGTCGGAAAGAGCTGTAGTCGGTGATGGGTGAAACGTGGAGGCAAGCCTTGAGGTTTCGTTTGGTGCCACATTTTTCAATAAAATTAATTTATAATAAATAACATTTTTAAGTCTTATTTGAATTAATAAATTAATTGATGCAAACATCTTTTTAATATTATTAATTTATAAAGATTGCATTTGATCATTGATTAAGCAATTTGTTTAATAAATGATTAATGAGATTGGAGAATTAGAAGTGGAATATGATACTAATTGATTTGAAAATATCAAAAAATCCACTAATTTGCATCTATTTGGTTTGGTTGTTTATATTTTTCAATATTTTCATTAATAAAACAAATATAATTCAAAGGGAGTATCTTCATTTATTTAAAAAAAATTAAATTTTAATTAATAAAAATTAATTGATATATTATGATTTATAAAAAATTATTAATTTATAATAATTAATTAAATAATTAATTAATTGATCAATTTTTTTAAAGTTAAAATTAACGAACTAATTTAATATTTTGATCATTGTTTCAAAAGACAACAAAGCATTTTGTAATGCTTTTTGCCCACTATGAAATTATTTATTATAATTGCAATTATCCTTTGTGCCTGATAGCTGCCTGTGTCCCCACACGGCCATTTATTTATAATTTCCCCTTTAACCGGCTTACGCAAGAACCATAAAGCTTGTCAGATGTCTATAATGCAAACCATTTAGCAGACAGGACAAATGTCGAAAACGATTGATAAAAATAAATGTTTTAAAAATTGATAAAAAATCAATTTGTAAAATAAAAAATTTGTGAATTAAAATATTTAATTAATAATTTATAAATTTTGATTAAATAATAAATTAATTAATTTTTAATAATAAAATTATTAAAATAAATCTAACCAAAAATTAAAACTAAACTAAAAATTTAAAATTTTGACATTGAACGGATTAAATTGATTATTACGGCAAAAACGTGCAAGGTATTACAAAAATAACATTAATTTTCATACTGCAACTTCGAGGAGAGACCGGTTTCCATAAAGAGTACAGAGTGTCCGTTCTCAGCAGGGGACATTTTTACATGCTATCACTTCATGTCACGAGGGTCTTTTCGCTGCCAACATTGCTGAGGCTGTTGCTGTTCGGGCAGCCTTGCAGTGGATTGTCACCAATCAGTCTAGCAGTGGTGTTCTCTTCACTGACGCCCAAGCTCTCTCGCGTGCTCTTAGTGACTCAGAATGGGATGATTTATTTGAATTCGGCCTGCTTGTTGAAGAATGTAAGGCCCTTCTCCATACTAGACTAGATGTTCATGTCTGTTGGATTCGTAGGTCTCGTAATTGTGTTGCTCATCGTTTAGCTAGGAATTCGATTTCATTTGGTCCTTTTATGTCTTTCACCTTTACTCCTGATTGTATTCGTTCTTTCTTTGAGTAATGAATTTGGTATATTCCCCTCAAAAAAAAAAATAGATCAAAGTCAAAATCAAACATCACTGTTAACATAAAGTCTCTCGTATTTAAAGTAAAAGTCGTTTCAGAGATATTTTAATTATTCAAAATAAGCGTTGTTCACGACTTTTTATGCATGTTTATAATTTTATTTTCAATATTACCCTTTAATTTTTCTCACATCTTAATTATATAGATTATATTTTCAAGCCAATTCAAGATACAATTAATAAGGTATATCAAACATTTCACTAGCTTTTTTAATAAGTATGCATCTCTCTAAAACGACACTTATTTTGAATAGGAGGGAGTAATATTTTAGAGATTAATTGGTTAAAAAATATATATCTCTTAGTTAAAATTTCAACCTTACTTACCAATATTATAAATACCGTATTAAAATTGGTATCAGATTAAGTTTTTGTGCAGTACTATATTAGTTGTAGTCAATATCAAATACTATGTTGGCTGATTTTTAAAATTTATAAAATAGTTCTTAAATTTTCAAAAAATTACATAACAATTCATTAGTGTATTTTATCATATACTTTATAATTTTACATTAATAATGTCTCAAAAAAATTTAATAACAAAATTTTAAAATAACAACAATTTATTTATTTTTATTAACATTAATTTTCAAATATTTATATTACTATTACATGAAGTTGTTACGTTCATACAAATGTATAATAATTTAACAATTATGGTTGCAAAGATTTTATTAACTTTTTGCGTAATTATTTGGATTCAAATGTTGTGTATAAAATGAACGACAACATTTAGTTATTATCTTAAATTTTAATTTAGATAAAGGAGTTAAATTTTTTATGCAAGTTACTTATTAAAGTTACCAACAACAATATTTTATATATAAAAATAAAATAAAATTTTAAAAATTAATGTTAAATTGAAAGTTGATAATTTCATATTCTACAACACATAGATGTGGTGAAATTTTAAAAATAATGCACTTATATGAGTTATTAATTTTTTAAAAATTTGAAATTTACTCAATATCACAAAAAGTCGTTACACATAATTATATTAAAATATTATGAAACTTAATTGACTTATTAATGTTCTTTATTTTTAAAATATATTTAATTAACAATAATTTTATGAGGCATAACTTTGTATTATTAAATTAATATAATAAATATATGATTAACTATTATAATTAAAAAAGCACCATAGTTAATATAAATAAATAAATAAATTTGTTTATACAGAAGGAGGGAGGCAAAGCACTTGAAGGTATTTTTGTAAGTTTTGATTTTTTGCAAAAACTTTCTTATATTTTTTAAAAAAATTTAAAACTTACAGTACTGATAAATGTTTTAAATATCAGCCGGTACCAAGCGAAATTGCTGGTACAGACAAGCACCAATGACTAATACCTAAGAAGGATTGTTTGCATCATTTTTTGGTCGGTACGAAATTAAAAACAATGATATTTACGGTTAAGAAAACTTTACAATATTATTAAAATAAGGAACTTTATTTTATAATAAAATATAGATTTTATTTTTAAATACAAGTTACATATTTTAATAAATTACTTAATAAATTAATAGTTAAAATTAGATTTAATTTAAATAATTAATTTTTTTAGATACAAACTTGTAAGACTCAAGACTTATTATAAAATTTATAATACTAAAGCAATCTAATTTGACATTGACAATTAATAGGAGTTGGGTCTCTTGAATCTGATTGAAAGCTCCATTCTAATCTAAATTTTAATGAATTAAAATTTTATTGATGGATTTTAAATCTGAACTGATGTGGACCAAAATACAACTCTACCTGAAGCAGGCCCCGTGTGGGCCTCTTGAAAGTTAAAAGGTTGAGTTACCTTAGTAGCGTCATGACGTGACAGCCAATGTCAGCTTGATATATAATATCAACCACCTAAGATTTTCTGTCCAATATTACCCTGATTTATTCTGTCTCATGAAATCTCAGCTATTTATTTTACGAGATTCAAGTAGGGTCTACATGAGATTTACGTAGAATTCACATAAATAAATGGTTGAGATTCATTGAACACAATAAGACAGAATAATATTGGACAAAATATTTTAACTCAGTATCAACCTGCTCCTCCTGGAAGCTCAAACCTGAGCTGACAACCAAATCCAATCCCATATATAACAAGTCAACAACAAGGTACCAACTTGGAAGTTACGCAGTGCCCTGCGATATGAAGAAAAGGAAAGTAGCACATACTAGACGGCTATCTTGAATTGTCAATCACTTTGATCAGTTTATCAACACGAAAGTAAAAAACACGAACTTTCGAGCGTGGATAGCGGATGTTGATTGTTGACTGCTGGATAGATTGGTTCAGATATATAATCTCTCACGAGTTCCAGAACCACGACGGCTTTGGACAATAACAAGCTCAAAGAAAGTGAAAATGGGCAAGAAGAGCCTTTCTTTGCTTTCTTACCATCTGTTGTTTATCATCTTCTTCCTTACCATTTCCGTGATCTATTCAGTCTCTGCCGCTTCTTTATGTCCCATAGATTTCAGCTATGTACAGACAGTCCCATGGGACACATCATTGTGTCGCTCAGATGGAGGAGGACATTGTTGCCTGACTCTTCTCAGCCTGATTGGCATGGGACTCGGCCAACATCTCAGAGAGACTTCCATGTTCCAGCTGCCTAATGCAACTGTTTCAAGTTCTTGCCTATCTGATTTCCAAACAAAGCTCGCTGCGTTGTCCGTAGACCCAGCGTTAGTCCCTCGGTGTTTTAACAGCTCCCAGTTTGTCTCTAACACAACTAGTTGTGCGGGCATAGTTAGTACAAAGGATTGGATTGAAAAGGTCGGTCCGATGACCCCATTAGACACATCCTGCAGAGGAGAGGTCTCCGGACTAACTAGCTGTAGCTCCTGTCTTGATGCTGGCTTGAAGGTAAACTCCCAGTTGACCAACTTAAACCCACGAAATTCCTCAAAATGCTTCTATTTTACTTGCTTATATGCCGCTGGAATTGTTAACGAGCGTGGTCCACTGGATGACAGCACCGCTGGTTGCATGCTCGCCTTACCACTGCAAAGCTCTGCAACCAACAACAAATCCAAGGCTTCAAGCAAAAGAAGCTCTCTCAAATTGGCTTTCGGTTTATTGGGTGTTATTATTGGGGTTTTGCTTGCCTTTGGAATCATTATTTGGTACAGGAAGTGGGATACCAGGAGAAGGCTTGATGCTTCACACGAAGATTACGTTAGCAGTGTTAGGGCCAGTGTTTTGCCTAATTCTGGAGCAAAATGGTTCCATTTATCTGAACTTGAACGAGCCACCAATGGATTTTCTCAGAAGAATTTCATAGGCCAAGGTGCTCATGGTATTGTGTACAAAGGAACTCTTACAGATGGAACCTCGATTGCTGTAAAACAAATGCATGATCTAGACTCACAGGGGGATGAGGATTTCTCCAACGAAGTTGACATCATAAGCAAAATAAGGCATAGGAATCTCCTGTCTCTCCGAGGATGTTGCGTCACAAGCGACGACATTAACGGTAAAAGAAGATATCTTGTTTATGATTTCATGTCCAATGGCAGTCTTAGTGACCATTTGTCAAGCGACCATAGAAGGAGGCAGTTAACTTGGCCTAAGCGTAAGAGCATCATTCTGGAGGTAGCCAAAGGACTCAGTTACTTGCACTACGGTATCAAACCGGCCATTTATCACCGTGACATCAAGGCAACAAACATCTTGGTAGACATGGAAATGAAAGCTAAAGTTGGAGACTTCGGATTGGCCAAGCAGAATTTAGGTGGTCAGTCTCATCTTACAACACGAGTAGCAGGCACCCATGGTTACTTGGCACCTGAATATGCTCTATATGGGCAATTAACAGAGAAAAGTGATGTATATAGCTTTGGAATAGTCATTCTTGAAATCGTGAGTGGAAGGAAAGTGTTGGAAACATCAAATTCTTCTTATGTTTTAATCACAGATTGGGCATGGATGCTGACAAAGTCGGGAAGAGTGGAACAGATCTTCGATGAATCGATAAGAGAACAAGGACCAAAAGGCATTATGGAAAGGTTTGTCCTTGTTGGGTTGCTATGTGCCCATGTAATGGTTGCTTTTAGACCTACTATAGATGAAGCACTGAAAATGCTGGAGGGGGATACCAACATTCCTAGATTACCAGACAGGCCATTGCCTCTGGGACACGAGTCATTCAGAACTTCCCTGTGGGCTAACAGTTCGTCATCAAGGACCAGCGGCTCAAGCACGAGCGTACTCTGAATTTGTCTCAAAAATTAAAAATTCAGGATGGGTGTGCTTTATTAGAAGGCGGTCAATCTTTGCAGGCTGGAAGATTCAAAGAGAGGTGAATTCCCAGCTAACCTTGGATTTTTATAGTCAAAAGATTCAAAGTTGGTCGCTTCTTATCCTCCTACGTACCTTAATTTATGACCACGTTGTAAATAAAAATAGTGAACAGGTTACTTTTTGCTTTGGTTTATTTTATTTTATCAAATTTAGACCTTCACGAAATACTGAAAAATAGCCAACAATGCTTTGATTTATTTTATTTTACCAAATTTATATACAGAAAACTTTAATTGCCAGTAATAAAGAAGCGAATGCACTCTTTATTTCATAACTTTTACTTATTTGATTATTGGTAATGGAAAAAATAGGAAATCAAAAAAATGGATAAAACAAAAAAACTGAAATAAATTCTAAATAATCAAGAAGAAATCAAATGTAAGAAATAAGAAATAAATGAGATATGATTGTAATAATATTATCATGATATTATGAGAATATTGATTCTTATCAAAAGTACATATTATAGTTTTTTATATTTATTTTTTAATAATGATTATTTATTTCATTGATATTATACTAAATAAAACAAGTTTTCTTACTTTTTTAATGTTATTCTTGTAATAAAATTCATTTATAATTATTTAAAAATTAAAATTTTTATAAATTATTAAAAATAATTTTGATTAATTGCTTATAAAATTTAAATATTTTGGTTAATTATTTACAATATAAATCGTATAATAATTAAATATGAGTAATTTTGTTATCATTTATAATATTTGATATCAAATACTAGTATAACTATTAATTTGATTTATCTTATTTTTAATGATTACATATTATTGACAATAGCAACTATAGAATAGGATTTGTATTAATGCAAGTTTCCTGCTCCAAATTGTAGAAGATAGATAGGTACCACTGCACCTTAAAATAGGAAACATTTTTATTTAAAGGAAATTAAATATGTACATGATATCTACAATTATATCATCAACTGATAAATAACAGTATGAACAACTTTGAACATGCCACTTCCATAAAGTATATGCTTGATATACTAAAGGATATTCAAGAACATACCTTATGAGAATAGCATGTTAAGTCGATCAAATCAATTCATTACACATTTTAAACCATCACACATATCATAAAACATTCCAATAATCATTTTGTCTCATCTTTATTCACAAACATATAAAGTCTCAAATGTCATTACAATTCTAAAATTCACAAGTACATTGTACAATAGTTGAGAAATGTTGTTTTTGATGCATAATGACTAGAGACATCTGCAAGTACAATTGATCCCAACCACTAACTCATGTCCAATTGCAGTAGCTTTACTCCAATTAGTCTAACTAGATCTTTTCTAACAATTTTGATGAGTTTTGCAAACTCAGTTAGTGAATCATTGTTAATGTTTTCACTCAGGTTCGAAACACATAGGCAAAACATATCTCATTTTAACAAGTATTTCACATCATTCAATATTACATCACATTCTTCACACATTTAGACAATTCAGTAATTCACCTCAGCTCAATAAGGCATGTCAATTTGATCATTTAATATGTATGGATGCACATGCAAATGGACATGTGACTCCAATTCATTTTTACTTTATTGTGATCAAGCGCCTATACTGTCTCGTACGCATCGCAGATACCGAGCTCATTTATGTCCCGTACCTGCTGTGGATACCAGGCTCATTGTATCCGAGCCTGATGCTCTTTATCATATTTATAAGTTTAAAGCTCTTTTTCACACGGTGACTACTTCGGTTACAACTCCTTTATTTGTTCATGCATTTCGATGTAATGAGATGCAACATTACATAATATGCATTCAGTATTTCTCATTCAGTGTGCTTAAGTCACATATCACATTCTTTTGATCCAAGTCCGGCATTCATCGTTCAATTGGTCACATATTCTATATTCACATACAATTATAAAGCACTTCTAACATATTCCCGAATATCAAATTCTACAGACCAATAAAGTCCAAAATTATCACATTTTTATCAATAACAATTCAATATCAGATCGATAATCAAAAACAACTCAGTCATAGCAAGAAAACATCTAGGTTAACTCACAGTATGCTCCCGATAAGCTATTGCATTGATGATCTGGCAATGTTTAGATGATGGCGATCAACTTATGTATCTATCTTCATGCAATACACTCATATTTGACACATTAATAAGTTGATCAATCATATGATTATTCAATCATTCACATATATATATACATGTCGTGTTCAATGCCTGCTCAGTTGACTTTCCCGAATATGTATCCTTAATCACAAGTCTTGATTATTCATACATCATAGCTTGTACACATCTAGTTTGCAATTTAGGTTAATACCTTAAGTAAGTTTGATTACTCTCAATTCATCACCCAAATATTCACCAAACCCTTTCCAATACTTTATATTCATTTAATTTCCCAATTCTCATTAATTCATATCTAATTCATATTACTCATATCCTTTGGATCACATTTATATTCATAAGAATATCTTTATACCATTAACAACTCATACTTCCCAAATTCATATACATTGATATC
>JANSVB020000033.1:3971059-3981845 GCA_025504935.2 Erythroxylum haughtii
ACTGAAAGAAAAAATATAGAAACTAATGTGTGCAATATATAAGAAAAATGGAGAAAGCTATAGAAAAAAAAAATGGAGTGGATTATGAAGATGATAGTGATGAGAATGATATACAAGATGAGAATATGACAATTATTTTGAGTCAAATGACAATTACATTTTTGAAGAATAAAGTAGCTCATAATTAATAAGGGTCTAAGACATAAATGTCACTTAAGACTAAAGTCAAATCCAAATAATAAAAAATAGACAATTATGCAATATAGGATTGAGGTTTCTTAAGTCCTGTATCTACATATACGTGTCTCTTTCTTTTGTATGACTTTGACTTTGGTAGCAATCTTGATGGATTAATAATGTAACTACTCTCTTAGTCGTTTCATGAAATTTGAATTTGAAATTCTCTACAATTATTTCTCCTCCTTACGTAGATAACCATCACATAAATAGAAATCAATTACATGATAAAGACATATCACTTAGAGAAACAAATAATGTCAAATTTAATAAGCCTTAACTTGCACACAATCTTTTACGCTTGTCAATTTCAATTTGTTATGATACACTTTCCATTAGACATGTGATTTTGTTATCACGTTCCATTTTAGGCAAGTGTGTATTTTTCAAGTTGTTCATTGACAATGTATTTGATTAGGAAATACACAGTAGACAAAGCCTTAACAAATGATTAACTTAACTGGTTTCCAAGAATCAATTTCCCAACACACTTCAAAATATTAGAAACAATAGGACAATTTCCCAGATCAAATTGACATATTTGCAGAGAATTTCTAGCTGTTTTAAACTCCTCACTGAAACAAGGAACTACTTTTCTCCATCAAAGTCATGCTAAAACAACAACAGTTTGGACAAGTCTCTTCATTACGTTTTGAAGTAAAATGATGCAAAAAATCAATCAGCCCTTCGGTAGAAAAGGTTCTCTCTTTCTGCTCTTTCTTCAAAATCTCATATTACACTTCTAGGCTAACAAAGAAACCGAATTTCAAAATTTTTACCATCAATAATCCCACTTCCTTGTTAGTAAAACCATCCCCTTTTCCCTTCGCCGCCATAAAACAGCATCCAGCTCCTTCCAGCCGTCACAAAAGTCATCCGACCATATACGACGCAAGAACGTAACTTTTATGTCATTCTGTGACCTTTCACCGGGATCATTGGGATGCGTTCAACGGTGAGCGACGGCGGTTCCGGGGATTAGCCTGAGGATGCCGATGTTTTTGGGAAAATAAGATCGTCCTTGAGGATATGGGTACCTCAGGAGTTGTGTCCACGCCGACCGTTTACTCTTTTGTGTTACGCGTGGAATTAAAGAGAAACTCCGGCGAGTCTATTATCAATTGGTTTTCAGTGGGTCCGGGACACGACGTCGTTGCCTCACCTCAGCGACGTCGTTGCGTTTCTTATATTCTTCTTTTTGACAATTATGCCCCCAAATTTACAAAAGAAAAAGCTTTTATGTTGAAAATTTTAACACCAATTGACAGTGAAGAGAGATCGCAGGGTCGCCTAGGGTTTCCGATCTTAACGGTTGAAGGTAAATTTTCTGTTAAGTTTCTCTCGTCCGTTTGGCTCCCGAGAAATGTGACCCATCAGAACCCGGGGAACGTATGCAAGCTTTTCAAATATTTCATTTTGATGTTAATTTGATTCTTAACACAACAACTAGCCGTTTGCGTTTTATTATGATACTGATAGGCGTGCCTGCGATTTGTGTGTTGGCGATTGTATTAGATTTATGCTTGTTTTCTGGAGGTCTGTCGCAATCTGATTGGTTATTGCTCACAGTCTCACAAATCATTTTCTGGCACCGTCAGTGAAACTAAATTGGGTTTTAGAGGTGAATTTAAATAATCGTAGTTGAGGGCATAGTTGGGTTGTTGTAAGCTCCTTAGATCTAAAACAATGAACTTGGTGATTTGTTTCCTTGTATCTGGGGTTTCTTTTTTTTTTTTTCAAATGTGTTCTAGCTAGTTGATTCGTTGGCTTATGAAGAGCTGGTAGTTGTATATAGCATTTGGATTTGGATACATGAGGCTGCTTTTTGAAATGGAACTTTTAGGCGCTCATTGTCATTCTGATACTTGTTTTTGTGTAGTGTAACAGGAAGATCATGGCCAGTCCAGGAAGTTCCATGCTGTATTCCTTGCTATTATTTACTGTTATTCTTTCACTTCAGCAAATGTATAAAGCGCAATTGGCTTCCACGGAGTTATTTACAATACTTGGAGGCTTCATCAGCTCTTTATTATTTCTCGTGCTGCTAACTGTGAGTTTAGAGCTCTTCATGATAGACCAATACTTTCGTAATGCTTATGGTCTGGGGTCTTGAAGAATGATTTTCTTTTCTTTTTTGGTACTTTTATTGGGTGCGTAATTCTCATTTCCTAGTTGACTCTTTTTGTGGAGAATAGGAGAGGGGAAGATGAGAAAAGAGTGAGAAGAAGATGTTGGAGCTTATTAGCTACATTTGTCATTGCCATTGATCTTCTTGTCAATAGGGCTTTGTTGTCTTGGCTCAGGACTTCCTATTCTACTTAATTATTTATTTTTCTTTTATTTTTTAGCACCATGATTCAACATCTGTCAATCCCATTAATTTACATTCTGATTATCAATGTACTAATACAATAATCGGCTGAAAGAAATCAAAAGTCTGTAATCAGCTTATACAATTGGATCTTAATGAGAATGCTCACTTATGATCGTTATTTTGCAGTTCTTTGGGAATTACCAGGAAACTTGTAACATGAAGACTGGTTGGGGTGCTGGTGAGTGCAGTGTGGCTACTACTATTGCTTGCCTTTTCTCATCGACTTAATTATGTAATATAAAGAAAAGAATGTGTTTAGTTTTATAAAATGACCAAACCATTCTCAATATTTTGAAACTTTTTGCTTTAAAAGAACAGTTAATCCTGTGATGATATCTTTTTGAACAAGTCAGATTTTCTGTGCTTGAATCTGGTCGGATGCTGTCTATACTTTATTTTACTGGCGGCTCTTAACCAGTATCCAAAATTCTATTTTATCTTATCCATGCATATTCTCTATGAACCAAATTCATTCCTTTAATGCCATTTATAAGGTTATTTATTGTTGCATTTATGCCTGAAAACAACAAAAAATCTGGTTATTTCTTCTTCTTGCAGTCATATCGGCAGAAGCCGTTGCTCTGATTGCAGCTAGCACTGTTCATCGAGTTTGCATCACGACATGGTAATTTTTTTTTCCCGACATGTTATTTGCTTTTCCCCTTATGATCTTGTCAATGCATATGTTCATACACCACAAAGGTCTCTTTGGTTCAAACTCCGTAAGCAGATGTAACAGTTCAATTTAGTATAATGTTGGCAACAAGAGTAGCTATAAGTTTGAGAAGACTCCAGTTCAAGTGACTGAATTGAATCTAATTAAGGATGATTCCGAGTAAAAGGAAAAGATACGATGTAGACCATGTAACTACATTAACTGCTAGTGGCTCTATTAACTTCCTGTATTTCATACAGCTTCTTGTTCTCGGCCGGGATACTGTACGAGTTGAATAAGCTTTCGGGGACGGTTTTGTCTAAAGTTGAATCTAAAACAAGAAGGCATTGACAGGAATGCATAGCTATCTACCGATCTCAAGTTCATGACCATGTCAAGCTTTCATGAAGTGAAATATTTGTCGGCTATACAAACTTCTAGGGTCCTAAAAAATATGAGACTATTTTTATTTACGCCCTTCTTCTAGAAATACAGCTCGATTTTGTTAGATATATTTTCCGCTTATGAAAATAATTGTCTTTTGGGGTCATCTTGTGCCATAAATACTCTTTAAGCTAATCTGTCATGTTAGAAACAGTATCACCCCTTTTCCAAAAACATTGAAACAGCCCTTTGCGATTATCACCTCTTCAAACAAGAAACAGGCCTGTTTGGGGCAACCGTTCTCACAGAAGCCCATGTAGTTCCAATCTCAAGATCATCCCTCCGAAAGCTTCATTGGTCTCTCTTTGAAGGATAAAACACTAAGGATGATGTCACACTGTGCCTTGAACAAACTCGAAGAATAGATATGCCACCGTACCGACGTTTTCAAATCTCTTGAGCACGACCCCAAGGACACTGTGAAGCCTTGCTGCTGGAGAGGACATCAAGTATTTCATACCTTATTGTGTATGAATTTTCTCTGATTGTTCCATTTGAATATGTACCTCCTCAAAAATCTCGAAGTCTTTTTGTTATGGTTAAAGATCCAAAGGCATTTGCTCACACAATTTCCTAGACAACAAAATTGCTATGTGCATCAGCTCAACCTTAACCTTTAATGCCCTCTCTACCTTAATAATGTCCTTGTTTCCCCCAATATAATTACAAATCTGGTCTCAACTCTCAATGCTTCAATTTACCAAAGACAATGCATTTTCTTTTGAGTTTGACCCCCGTGGTTTTTTTTGTAAAGGATTAACAAATGGGTCACATCACTCTTAGGTGCAAAAGCTCTGGGGACTTGTATTCGGTTTCCTCTCATAGTTACACACTGTCTTCCTCTTCCTCGCTTACTGCTCTTGTTGGAGTCTCCTCTTTCGTTATATATTGAAGTGCTACATATGGCTTGTCATCTCCTTAATATTATTACTCTCACTATTTTTCCATTCAAGTCTCACCATTCTGTATCTTCCTATGATTTCTCAGATCATAATGTCGACCCTTCTCCCATTATCACCTATAATCTTTATCCTCATCCTGTTTGACTCTCCTTCAACGCCTCATTGATATTTATAAGTAAGAAGATTGTTTTGTCTACTGCCACTTTAGAATATCGTGATAATGTTAGTGTTGTTTATCTCTCTTCTAATCTTATCTAAAATCAACGTACCAAACAATATTAAGATTGATATTCATTTTGCGAGGGATAGAGTTGCTTTGGGCCACGTTTGAGTGTGTTGAGCACAGGTTGCCACTTCATAGTAACTATTTCTGTTTGTATCTTAGGGTAGGGAAGGACGTCATATGTGTCCATTTTGCGTATCAATATTCCTTACAGGTCCCTTGAACCATCTCCGCGCATCCAGAAACCACCAAAGCATTATAGATATCAAACACGCACCAAGTGCTACTGGTGCATAGTTGAAAGTTCTCCAGCGGATGGGATAGACTGTTGGCAGCAGGAAGGTTGAACACGTGTAGCATATCCACAAGAAGGCTACCAAGCAAATTGGTCTGCTAGCTTTGCCCAGATAAAAAGGCCCTGGGGTGAAGTCCTCCTCTGCCATGACCAGCCGTGCAAATATGGGCACCGCGTAGCCTCCAACCCACCCTATAGTGCTTATGGATATAATGGCGGTGAAGACTACATCAAGCTTCAAGATAGGTAGCCCAAGAAGAATGGAAATTGTCGCAGAAAGCCACACAGCATTTACTGGAACTTTGTACTTTGGGTGAATTCTCCTCCAGATATGTGAAAAGGGTATTCCTTTGTCCCTCGATAGAGCATAAACCTTGAAGGAGCAAGCAGGTTATATACCAAGTTATTGCACTGACATTAATGTCACAAACTAAGGGACAGAGAGAGGTACAATTTGTCTTACCAGTCTAGCGGCACAAGTGGTCGCTGAAAGTCCACAAAAGAAGAAGGACCCAGAAATGATACAGAGGAAAAGCACTGCTCCAGCTGAGCTATGGTACCTCCCGTGAAAGGCATCATAAATTATCTGAGCAGGAACAAGTGCACCTCCGGTTTCATTGTTCTCGTCATACAAGTAGTTGAGGTCCTGCATTGAAATCAAACTCTCATGTCAGCTTGTGATGAGACCCACTTCCTAAAGCCTGAGAGACAAAAAGAAAAGACACTGAAACAACACATTCCTTGATGCTGAAAGTGAGAGCCAAGTTATATGCCCATCCAAACACAGAGATGATTCCGATACTCGAGAGAATAGCTAAAGGACCAGTCCTGTCAGAGCCTTTTGTTTCCTCAGTAATATGAGCTGCTGCGTCATAGCCATAGAGACAGTAGCTGCTCAGAAGTACAGCCATAATAACAGCATAAGGTTTACTGCTGATTCCAGTCGAATCAGGTGCCATCTCAAAGTGAGTGAAAACATAGGAAGCAGTTTGCGTTGGACTTGCTACCAGAGGAAGCATTATAATCACGACTAGGCCCCCAGTCACCTGCATATTTGTGATTAATACAATTTCAAAATGGACGTAAAAGAATCATCTGTATGTAAGGAAGTCAAACCTGCCACGATATGGATATAATGTCAAGGAAAGCAATGACTTGTAAAGAGAAAGTGTTGAGAACTGCCCATATGAGGTGAAAGCCGATATACATGCACAGGAATACGCCTCTTGACGCATAGTAACCTCCACCCTTATTTGTTCCTGTTGCTAAAAGTATTATCATCTGCAGTGCTTGTGATCCTGAATATGCCTGTCAATGCAATTAGACCCTGAACTTGAAGCCGGTGAAAATCAAACTAATGCAAGTGTAGTACGTACCTGAGCACCAATCCCAGACACTAAGCCTATGGTCTCAAGCCATGCACAACACCAAGATGCAACAGGCCCCCATCTTGGCCCAGCCAAATGAGCAGCCCAGAAATAAAGTGAGCCTGTGGTCTATAATATAAAAAAAATAAAAATGCTCTACATTAGTGTCAGTTCCATCGAATTGAACAACCCAAAAAAATTGCTGTTCGAGTAGATGTAAGAGAACTAACAGTCAGACAAATATGAACTTAGACAAATACTTCTTTTTTCCTTTTACATATCGAGGATCAAGTGTACTGGGTAGATTCCATGCGAGCAACATATTGGATAGTTAAATATTCGTAAACAGTATCTATATACAAGAACATTGAGCCTGGACTAGGTTAAAGGAATCAAGTTTTTTCTTTCTTCAGTAAAGTGAGTCGGTTGGTTTAATTACGTAAGAAGAACTAAGCAAGAGTCAAAAGAGAAGGAAGAAGCGTACAGGAAAAGAGGAGCAAATTTCAGCCATGGCAATCCCAACAAACCAGGTGAAAAACGTAACCACAATCCACCCCCATATCAACGGAGCCGGTCCTGCGTAACGCAAGCTGGGTCCATAAAGAGGTGTTCCTGTAAACACCGCCATACATGAAAACGTAATGCCAAGCGTCTTGAAAAATGTCTGCAATACACAAAATCCAACAAGGAACTTATGAACAGCTATTTGGAACCCATTAAACATTGTTGATTTTGTTGCTCATAACAAGTTTCGTACTCCACTTATATAAAGAACGTATTGAACAAAAGAGATCTTGTAATCAGAAACCAGTTAAGTTGACTAACCATTTCTCGCCTGAGTTCCTGCTTGTATCCAAGTTCGTTAAGACGCTTCTCACCTGAATCAATTTCCAAAGCTTCATCGTGTACCGCTGGTGCTGACCCCATGGTCGCTGAAACTGAATTTCCCTAAACAACAACCAAACTAAGATGGTGGCGGAGTAAAAAATACCCAACCAAAACAATAAGTTGGGAGAGAATAGCAGAAGCAAGCAACTTGCTGCAGTACTGATGCTATTTATGAATTTTCTTCCAAGCTCTTCTCGCAATGAATAGTTTATGCCAAGCGTTGATTCAGTCATTATCGGAAGTCAAATCTTCAACACCACAACTATGATATTTTGTAACGAGACCATCATATTATATTCGTAGAGTTCACTTGCACTACGTACCTAGCTAGGTTCCCCACACGGTGAAAGTTAATTTAAGACAGCTCCATGGAATTTCATTTGCGTATAGATCGATCAACTCACTTTTTCATCTTTCATCTTTCATCTTTCATCTTTCCTCTTGTCTTTACGGTACGCACAAAGTCCAACTGACATATCCCTATATATATCAATCAAGTCATAGCAGTTGGAAAGTTTGAATCTGTAATGGTAGAAAGCAACTTTAGGAGTTTGTCTTTTAAATAGCCGCCGGAATTATAAAATTCAAGCATAAGGAACTTTTTTCTATGCCCACTTGCTATGGTCTCCCACGAGTGGTCAAGAGCTTACGCTTTTCCTTTCATCTCAACATTTGTCCGAGCCCAAGGAGGAGAAAAGTTGGTGAATTAGAAGAGTTGAGTAACGAACAGAATCGTAGTATCTTTGATAAATGATTCCATCCATATTTATAACTTTCGATCCAGATCCCTCTGCGTTAATGCTCAAAAAATAAGCTCAGCAGTCCGCAGCTCAACAACCTGTAATTACAGTTGTTTAGAGAACATATCTTCCGTTGACCCGCCAAGTCCGTAAGCAATCTCGTCGGATATAGGACGATCTCCTTTTTCTCCGGCTAGGAGTTTGGCCAGCTGGACCTACAATTACATAAGCTGTTGAATTGAATTGAATTGGTAATTACTTATAAATTATTTTAAAATATTCATAATTACGGAGTAAAGAATTCATGTATATTTGATGGTTGTAACGTACAAAAATGGTAGTGGACCAAGTACCTACGCAGAGAAATTAGAGTGTGTGCTGAGGTAGTCGACTTATTCTTACATTGATTTAGATATTTCACCAGTACTAGTTCAAATAGTTGGCACTGACCCATGCCTGAAATCAGTATAATTGTATCGAACGTTTTTCAAATGGAACAGTTCGAGATTCAGATTCCTTGATTACATTTGGTCCAACACGATTTGACGATTTGTGCTTTTATCATTTCAATTTACAATATTTGGAAACTATCACTTTGGTTTCTATAATTTTGGAGAGAACTATCCATCCATCCTCAATCTTTTTACTATTTTCGTTTAAGAGAAGTGATAAAAAGCAATGTTGCAAATACCATACCTTGGATTGAGTTTTAGTATAGTATTGTATTGATACCGATTAATATAAGATACTATTTCGAGTAATTTTTTAAATTTATAAAATAATTTTTGAATTTTTTAAAATTACATAATAGTCTATTATCATATTGTGCTGTTGTACTATATGTATACTTTTAACCCTATCTCTAAAAATCATAATAATAAATAACAATTACAATTAACATAAAATAACAATAATTTTAAGATATTTCAAATATAAATAATAACCACAATTTATATAAAAAAGATAATCATCATCATATAAATATAAAATTAAGAACAATATAAAGTATTTAAAATATTACAATTATAAATTTTCATTATATAATAAATAATAATTACATCAAAACATTCAATAAAAAAATAATAAATATCATTAACTCTCAAATTATTACAATTTACAACAAGAATTTTTGATAAGGAAACAACTAAGTAAAATTAAACAATGAAACAAAAAACACATATTATTTAATTTACTATCAATTAAGTATATTATATATTTAATTAATTAAAATTAATTACTACCAAAATTATAAATATATTAATTTAATTTATAAAATTAATTTAATAAATATAATTAAATTTAAATATATTTTTAAAATATATAAAATTCAAATCAAATTTGATTTAATAATTAAAATGTATAAAATAAATAATATTTTTAAAATATTTATTTTAAAAAATAAAATGTTTTTATTAATACTTTGTTAATGAATATTATATAAAAGATTAAAATAAATTAAAATAAATAATTTATTTTTAAGTTTTATGTCATGAATAATAATATTATTATTTATTTTATTTTAAAAATAAAAATTAAAAAATCACAAAAAGTTGAACTAAATAACTAATTAAAAACTTAAAAAAAAGAAAAGGGAAGTGAGTTGAGAGAGGCAGAGAATTTAAAAAAAATTGAAGTTTTTATATTTTTCCAAATTTTGAGTATCAACTGATACTAAAAATGTCCTGGATATCGATTGATATTTATACTCGGTAAATAAGTTTTTAAATTTTAAACAATTACATACATAAAAAAGATTCAAACCTGTAATCTTATTTAAATCAAAACAAACCCCTTATCAATTTAGTTGCGATGAAGATATAAGTATGTTTATTTCGGAGTTAACACCTCTTACTATTTCCATTTACGAGAACCGACAGAAGTCCTAGAAATGAATGTATTTGGAGAATCAGCTACCGTCACGTACTGTCTTTGCTCACAAACAAAGTCGATCAGAAAATATCCAAACAACAAATTTCCTTTTTACGTCTCACTGATGTGATGTGTCGTGTGGAATTTAAATATGGTGCTTATAAGAAGATTTCATCACACAAATAAGAACTTTTGGCACAAAATTGAAACTGGATTTCATCAAGATTTAAAGTTTTTTCAAAGCTCAAGTTACATTGTTTAAGCCATTTTCAAATGACTTAAATTTGTCTAAAATTCGAACACCCACCGACTAAGCCGAAACAACTTGACCCATCATATTGGCTCCTTGTGGTTTTGTCCTCTCTGACCTGTCGACCGTTTTTTCGCTTGTCAATAGTCCTGTATTCACTCACAGGTAGACTGGTTCAGATACCAAGTTCTCAGTCGCACTAATATCTAACTCACAACAACAGTAACACAATTGACTAATTCATGTTTTGATATCCCAATCTGGAGGCGGCACTGGTTAATTATTTGGGCCACGGTGTCGGTGGAGCATGCTAGCATTGAAGCAGTAGCGTGCAGCGAGCCTGATATATGAATTTACTACGTCAAAAGCTAACTTCCTTTTGATTCTATTGTGATTTTTAGTTTTAGTTTTTTAGTTTTAGCTTATATCTTTTTAAAAAATAAAAATTTATTTAGTTAAAATTTGTAATATAAAAAATAAAAATAAAAATATATTTAGATGAGATGTATAATGCAAAACTAAAAACAAAAGCATGTTTAATT
>JANSVB020000033.1:4031373-4041688 GCA_025504935.2 Erythroxylum haughtii
TTTAAATTTGATATATTATATTTATTACTAAATTTTATTATATTTTATTTAAATAAATAACTAAGTAAGTAAATTTTTATTTTTAAATTAATACCACTTATTAATACATATTTAAATTATTAATGAATTTATGTACTATTTAAAGATATTTAAATTTTAGAATATATTTATTAAATAGTTATCAAATATTAATTTTTATATTTTAAAATTTAAACTAGTAATAAATATTAAATTATTGATTAATATTAAATAAATAAATAATATGTATTTAATGACAAAAGGAAAAATAAAAAATAATGAAAGAAATTATAAAAATTGGAAGAAATAAAAATAAAAATAAAACCAAAAGTAAAAACTTAAAACAAATATATTTTTATTGAATATTAAATACTCTCCTTAAGCTCTGTTTGGTTAAAGTTTATTAATGGAACGAAATATTATTATTTGAGAAGTTAGTATAATGGAATGGAATGGAATGGGATGGAAGAGGATTTCATATTACATTTTATTTAATCATAAACAGTAAAAATGATAAACCTCAAATTTGGGAGGTTTATGATGAAATGTAAAATAATAAACAACCTTTTACTATATTGCATTATAAACACTTCTTCCAACAATATTTCACTATATTATATTATAAACTTTTTCATCCATCCCAAACAACAGTTTTATAATATTATGTACATTTATATTTCATTTCATTATAAATTATTACATTTCATTAAAAATCTTACGTCTAACCAAATATAGCCTTAGCAATGCTGTAGCTGAGTATAGGATGTTGGTTGAGTTCAAACCATAAAATTAATGAATTGAAGAGGTAAAAGGAGAGTAAATTGATTGAGCTTTATTTTTAAATTATATTTAAATTTAAATTTTGTTTCAATTTTATTATTTATAGACTAATTGAAAAAATAAAAATATCAATCAAATATTATAAATTTACAATGATTGTAATTATAACTTAAAAAGTTAAAGTTTATTAATTTGTGTATTAGCTTGGTTGATGTATAGTTGTGCTTATCCACATCATTATGCTCATAAAAAATAAACTGCCAAATTCTAATTAATGCAAGGATAACTGTAAAATTTTGAAGTTTTAAATTATTAAATATTTTATTTATTAAAATTTTACCAATTATTTGAACGTAAATAAGCTCAACTTATGGTTTGCATTAACAAAATTAACTATAAGAGTTGAGTTGGCCGTAAATTATATTTATATAATTTAAAATGTTTATATTTAATTAAAAATATTATAAATTAAGTAAACTTATAAATTTAAAATATAATGTATCATATTTAAAATACTTTTTAGACATAAATTTTCTCTTCCATTAATTCCACAATCACTTTTAAGTTTTTTTTTTGGGTTTGTGAATACTTAAACAATTTGAGTGAAGGTTAGTAAGTGAATGTTTTCCATCATCTTTTAATGTGATGACGATCTGTTGCATATCCTGCAATATCCTTACTATATCAAGGGCGTATATTCTCCTCATGTTTCTCGTTGATCTGTAATTAGTATGCATATCTGTAATCATTGTAGATTGCTAAGAATAAGCCGTGGATAACTGAATTTGTTAGGAAATGTGTTGTGTATAGATATGACTCATAACGTTATGAATAAAATCAAATTTGCCCACATATCTTTAGCATGGTATCAGAGCCACTCAACGCTCCGATAAACATCGTGTATTGGCAGACCTTCTCTGCTGAAATGGCGGAAGTAAGTGAGATTTCTAAGAAAGAGGAAAATGTTAAGACCCAAGGGGATGGTACCAAAAAGGGTCTATCAACTTATGACTTGAGTGCAAGCAATAACCCTGGGAATGTAATCATGCAAGTGCAATTGCGTAGGGAGAATTATGAATAATGGGCATGAGCGGTGAAGATCTCACTGCATGCTCGACGGAAGTGGGGATTTCTCGATGGAACATATCAGAAGCCACTAGAGGATGTGCCAGAATTGGAAGATTGGTGGATGGTTCAATCAATGCTTGTCTCTTGGATATTGAACACCGTTGAGCCAAGTCTACGCTCCAACATCACATATGTGGAGAACGCAAAGGACCTTTGAGAGGACATGAAGGAGCGGTTTTCTTTGGTTAATGGACCAAGAATACAGCAGCTAAAGGCTGAATTGGCTGAGTGCAAGCAACAAGGGACAACCATGGTGACATACTACGGAAAGGTCAAAACACTTTGGGATGAGTTGGAAAATTACGAACAAATTCCAAGGTGCATGTGTGGGGGATGCAAGTGCAACATTGGATCATGATTAGAAAAAGAGAACGGAAGAGGAGAGAGAGTACATCAATTCCTTATGGGTTTGGATGATATCGAATATGGGACAGTGCGATCTAATATTCTGACAACAGACCCATTACCTTCCCTCAATAAAGTATACACAACCTTGTTACAAGAAGAAAGGATGAAGATGATCACCAAATCGAAGGAAGAAAAAGGAGCAATAATGGGAGAAGCAATAATGGGACTCCCAGTGCAAACAGGGTCCAGGAATAAAGGGCAAACTGAAACAAAGCAACTCTTGTGCTCGCTTTGTGGGAAACCTGGCTATGATGTGAAAGGATGCTTTCAACTAATTGGGTATCCAAAATGGTGGGGTGAATGCCCACGCAATAAAGGAACCAATAGCATAAATGGACGTGGGAGAAATGGGGCAGTGCGTGCAAATATTGCGCATATCACAACAACATGTAGTGAGTAAAGTAGAAAATCTGGGTGCAATGCGTTGACTGGGCTTAACAATGAGCAGTGGCAAATGCTGATAGACATGCTAAATACCAACAAGGCAAGCGAATCCGAAAAGATGACTGGTAAGAAAACATGTATCTTATGGATTATAGACAGTGGTGCTTCTAACCACATGACAGGGAGCTCAAGAAATCTAAGTGATCTGCGAATGATGCAAGCCCGTCCAGTAAGGCTACCAAATGGCGAACAAGTTCTTGCAAATAAAGAGGGAACCATCACTCTCGAAGGAGGCCTTAAACTAAAAAATGTTCTATATGTTCCAGAACTGAAATGCAGTTTAATTTCAGTGTCGTAATTGATAGATGATAAAGACTGTACAGTATTGTTTACTAATAAGCTTTGTGTGATACATGATCTTACTTCAAAGATGCTGATTGGAGCGGGCGAACGGAAAGATTAGCTCTACCTGTATTTAGGGGTTCGAAGAGTAGTAGCATGTCAGACTAGTGTGGAAAATAAAATTGATCTTTGGCACAAACACATGGGACATCCTTCCTATAAAGTTGTTCAGTTGTTGCCTGATATGAGTAGTGATTGTAAACTTGAAAATTTGAATAAGGTGTGTGAAGTGTGTGAAATATAAAACAAAAATGAGACAAGTTTCCTTTGAATTATTGCCATGCCACAAATATTTTTTATTTGATACAATGTGACTTATAGGGATCTTATAGAACCCCCTCATTATGTGGAGCATCGTATTTTTTAACAACAATGGATGATTATTCTCAAGCAGTTTGAATTTATTTATTATGTGAAAAGAAGGAGGTGTCAAGGGTGATGATTAATTTCTTTGCTCAGATTGAGTGACAGTTTAATAAACAAATCAAAGGGGTGCGAAGTGATAATGGAACGGAGTTTACTTGTTTAAGCCGCTATTTCTCGCAACATGAAATTATTCATCAAACATCTTGTACTAGCACGCCACATCAGAATGGAAGAGTAGAGAGAAAGCTAAGACACATTCTTAATAAGTGATTTGATTTGCTGATTAGACTCTAATATCTAAATTAAAAAGTGATTAGTTAGGTGAAAATTAATTTTTACTACTTAGAGCTTCAATATACTAATTATTAAAGTATTGAAATCTAAATGTACAACATAGGATTGATGAACATGTGCTCGTCGAAGAAATTGTATAGATTGCAAGAATCCCTTTTACATTAAACTGATCAGGCGAAGAGCTAGAAAAGTAACTAGGGACCAAGAGGTTGGTGGAAATGGAGAAAAACGAAAGTTTCCTGTTAGTGGAAAGTGGTGCAAGTAAAAAACATAAAAAAGCCAAAGGCATGCCAAGCCGGTTCTTTGATTATTTGAAACTTAAACTTGAGAACGAGTACGAGTTTACATTAATGAGTTGGGATCAGTATAAATTCTTGATGAATTAATAATTAACCTTAATGTTTTGATGTATTAATGATTATTTTGTAATTCGATGGTCTAGAGAAGAAAAATTTGGTTAGGGCATGCAACAGTAGTATGTTGTTAAGATCAAGGTTCCAGAGATGCCTGGTGGATTCCAAAGTGGTTTTCATGTTCCAGCTTGTTTTAATATAGAAAAGAGAGAAGCTGAAAACAGGGAGATGTTGGGTTTGAGAAACTTGGAGAGAGAGAGAGACATCAGTCCTTTACATGCTCAACAAGAAACAAAAACAAGTTCCAAAGAAGTATCAAATGATTATACGGTGTGCAACAAATTGCATCCCCATCACCACATCACATCACATCATCCTTGTAGGCTTGGGGGGGTTGGGTTTAGGTTTAGGGAGGGTTTTACTGTTTAAGCCACGGCAACTCATAGTTGTAGCCCCAATGCCCTATCCAATCTCGATTGTTCATTGATCTTGACAGTTTTGACTCTGAAAATCATATTCTCTTCCTTAGACAATGGGGCACATCAGAAAACATGGGTTCGCTTTTCCCTTTTCACGCACTCGCACACCCGCACTCACCACTCCTCCCATTGTCAATTTAATATGTATATGTATATGATACAATTCCATGGCAAGGCAAGGGCATTTCGATTTGATGGTTAAGGTTGTTTTTCTATGTAATAATCATGCCACATTGTGTCTTTAGTTCCATCACACCAAAACCCTAGACATGACCATCATCAACATATCTATGTTTCGTGACACCTGTCCTAGTCTCCCTAGTACGACATGCACACTTCCATGTTCCTTTCCTCTTTTTTCTCTTAACGTATCAAACTCAACCTAGCTGCCATTGTTGTCCACACAACTAAGACCTCCCTAAACCTAATAAGCTCATCTACTGATTAAACGCCAAGCTTGTTACCGGCTACGGGGAGGGAGGGAGATTAAAAAAGACCAGTGGTTAACAAGGTGAAGCAAGACCAACTAAAGCTAAATCAAGCATCAGATAAAATAGCAGTTGGCTTGGCTTTGTCAATAACCCACAAACATGCCCTTCTGTTCTGTACCATAAGGAAAGTTATGTGTCCTCAAACCCTTAATAGTAAGCTTCCCTGTTACTTTGCTCTCTTCAACATCTTTATCTTCCTTTTATCTGTTCTCCACATTTATATTTGAAACACGAGAAAAGGTAAGAGTAGTAGAATAAGAATAAAGCAAAAAAAAAAAAGTGTTTGGTGTGTGTTGAGAGATCATGGGGAGAGGCAAGATTGAGATCAAGAGGATTGAGAACTTAAGCAACAGGCAGGTTACCTACTCTAAGAGGAGAAACGGGATCATGAAGAAAGCTAAGGAGATCACAGTATTATGTGATGCTCAAGTTTCTCTTGTTATCTTCGCCAGTTCTGGGAAGATGCATGAATACTGCAGCCCCTCTACAACGTATATATTTTATATGTTTTCCTCCTCTTTCTTTCCCTTTGGGTGCATCTCACTGTTCTCTCAGTTCTTCCTTCTCTTTTTAAATAAATCATAACTCAAGTTCCTTTTGGGAATTTTTTTTGGTTTGTTTTTGATGGTGAAGGTTGGTTAATCTCCTGGATAGATATCATAAGCTGTCTGGTAAAAAGTTGTGGGATGCAAAGCATGAGGTGGGGTTTTGATACACTTCTTCGCTTTCTCTCTTCGTCGATTTTGTTTCAGCCCTTTTGTCCAATGTTTTCTGTACTGAAGCATCTGGGGTGTCTCGATGCAAAGTGACACAAGATTTCCTCTTCTTTATTTATATTTTTTTTTTGCTAAAAATATGAAAGAAACATGAACTCTGAATTCTATGAACAGATCTACAAATGGGATGTGGACTTCTTTTCTCTCTCTCTCTTTCTCTCTTGATGCTCTTTCTATTGTTTTTTGTTAGAAAATAAAAGTGAAAACGGCCTGAATTGTAACATCTGTGGACAGATCTGGTATTTATATGTTGTTTAAGCTCTTCCTTTTATTTGCAAAAGTTGGAAGAAACTGATAGATCGATCATATACAATTTTTAAGCCAAGATAAAAGCATCGTCTAAAAACCAAAAGTTCACTGGCAAGATCTCCTCTCTTCTGCCTTCAAAAAGGCTTCACTAGGGTTTCTATATGCATCTCCTTTTGTGATGAATATTATATCATTAATCATCAAGAAATACAAGCTATATGGACAGATCTGCTTATTTAGGGTTCCCTACTCTTTTATGTTTATGTCAATAGCTCACTGCTTCGTGTAATATTCTCTATAAACAACCCACAGAACCTCAGCAATGAGATTGACAGGATCAAGAAAGAGAACGATAGCATGCAAATTGAGCTCAGGTAAATCTCTCTTTCTCTTTCACTCTTCTTCTTCTTCTTCCTCTTCTTCCTCTCTCTCTTTCTCAGAGATGTGCGAACTTGTATGTTCACAGGCACCTGAATGGAGAGGATATCACTTCTCTGAACCACAAGGAGTTAATGGCCATAGAAGAGGCCCTTGAAACTGGCCTTGCCAGCGTTCGTGATAAGCAGGTAATAACTATTCTCGGTGAAACTCCACAAATTGAAGTTCTTTGTTTTGTGGGGTATTTAACAAAAAGAAAGTTTTCTTTTCCATTTTTTCCATTCTATCTAAGCCTTTTTCTGTGTAACAGATGGAGTACTTCATGATGAAGCAGAGAAATGTAAGTATACATACATATTTTCCTGAAAATTTTAGAAAGCTTGCAGATTTTCAGAAACACTCGCTTGCAGTTTCTTATTAGACAGACATTTGCTTTGCCTAACCACTAACGCTAATCTGCTTGCTTGATGCTTCTAAGGGCAAGATCTTGGAAGATGAGAATAAGCACCTCCATTTCATTCTGGTATTCTTTTCATCTTATACATATGTTTGCTACTTGCTTCGAGTCAAGATGATCGTGAAATATAATTGCTTTATACTTCTAAGAATTTGTTATTTAAGACTATTACCAAATTTAGAAGTCACAAACAAAAATTAACACAAAACTTATATATATGAAATGTCAAATATCCAGCAAGAGAAAGAGTTGAGTATTCAGAGAAGGAAGCAGATGGTAATTGAGGAGAATGTGAGAGAGATGGAAAGTTGGCACCATCGTCACCAAGAACAAGGTGTGAGGGACTACAACTCCCAGATGCCTTTCGCTTTCCGAGTGCAGCCTATGCAGCCAAATTTACAGGAGAGGATGTAGTGATGCTGCTTAATCCGTAATTACTAATTAGTGTGTTTATTATCAATTAAGTGTCACCTAAACCTATGTCTTATTTAATTTACTCAGCAATCCTTGTGATCAGGATGGTGCACTAGAGAACTAATGTTATGTTAGCTTCTGCTATGGTTTGTACGGTAGTCGAATACTGAAAACCTTCATGCATGCTTATCTATCTTTATATATATGTGTGCCTTGAGCTAAATCATTTTGTTTAACACATTAACATGAGTAATTTCAGACACTTTTATAATAAATAAATTAAGGTAATGACTTTGAGACTTTTGATTATTATCATTTCAAGGGGTGCCAATCATGTATTCACCGCAAATGGCATCAGTACTGGCTTGGAATATGTGAACACTCTTGGTGGTTTTTGTGGTGCAGTTTAGGGGATTCTCTACTATAGATTTTTATAATTTTAAGACACATCTAAAAGTTTGTCTCAATTAATATATATATATATTAAGAGGGAGAGTCTTGAAATTGCTAATTTATAACTAAAAAGTCACATATTCAAATCACAAAATCTTATAAATTAAATATGTTGATTCTTATTTGTATAAAGTTTAAAATTTAGTAATTAAATATTTTAATTTTTAATTTTTTATAAATATAACTTTAGTCTCGAAGTAAGTATCAAATGTAATGAAATAATATATTCTTAATAATGCTTCCAGTAATTTGTTAGAGGTTGGTGCATTGTTTGCTGAGTGTTTGTCATATGAACCACTTCCAACATTTATCTTTTCAATGAACTTCTCGGAGTGTTAATAAAGCTGCTCATTCGTTAGCGAGGGTAACTTTATTCCATACAAACCGACTTGATTAGGATTCTATCCCTTGCAGTATTGTTTCCGCTTTTCGTTCTGATTCTGCCACATTTGTACTGAAGAAGCTTAGGTCCGGGTACATAGGATAAAGCTTATTGGCTTTGGGTTTAGTTTGTTTCTTCGAGTTGGATTCCTCGTTTTGTTTTAATGAATTTATTAATTTAAAAAAAAAGTTATGAAATAATATCTTATAATTTTATAAAATTTAATTAATTAATATTAAATAAAACAACTCTCACACATACATTTTAGGCCAATGACTCCTTTCTGCAATGATTCTTCACACATATGATGGACTTCAATGGCTGAAACTTGGCATGTTTATGGTTCCATCTACATCCCTCCTGTGGGCAAGAGTATATCCTCGGCATTGTCCCCCATTGCGCCATCGTTGCTGCTCTTCAGGGGGTTGCTCAAAGCCGCACTAGTTTTATATTCATCGCCGCGATCTCTGCATGCACATCCTGATCAAATCTGCGTCACGCTTAAACCCTTTCCCACAAACTTGGCAATAGTTTGCGTATTGAGCTAGTAAATCCTCTGCATCCACTTCAATTATATCGTAGTTCTTCATTGATTTCTCTCGTAACCTTTCAATCATATTGTTGTTTCCTTGAAAAAATTCTCTCCTCTCATCCTTATTATGACAAGTACACCCCTATTGTTGTTGCAGTTACTTATATGGTTCTCACCATGCCACTCTAAAAGTTTCAGAAGAGAAAAAGCTCTGCTCTTTATCTTGACCGATTTTACCTGATGTATTAATTGGCGGAGAAGGTCTGTTGTAACAACTCAGGATCTTGAGTAGTCTTACCACAAGACTGGTCCAATTCATGAGTAATATTATTGTTGCCTGAATTACCATGAATAGACATCTACTGGAAACTGAACAACATTGAAGAAGCAGTGACTATAATTTCCTAGATCATAGCTCCCGAGCTGTCTAAGGCAGCAGACGTTGACTCGGGTTGGGTTTGAACTGGCGAGGTGAGGACTGTCACCAGTGACTGAACCTGACGAACCTTTTCTTTGAGAATTGAAAGACTGTAGAGAAGAGAATTTGAGTGAGCTTCTACTGCAGAATTTGGCTCCAGAGGAGACGAAGCAACATCTGCGGGGACAGTATACATTTGTAAGCTTTGTGAAACCGTACGAGGAAAGCATAATTAATCCACATATTGTTCATTTTTATTTAATAATTAATTAATTAATTAAATTAAATTATGATGTGTATTTCCATCATACTTGGCATCTTACATATCCTAAACATGTCTCACTTAATTTTTCATGTCAGTTTTATTAATGAAAAGATATAAACGTCGAATTATATTTGTGAAATTCTAAAATTTCAAATATTTAATTGTTGTTTTCTAAAATTTGGACTATAATTGAAAATTTGTGTAAATTTTATAATTTTTTAGCAATTAATCCAATATTTTAATTCAATGCTTAAACTTTGTTAACCACTTTATGTTAAGACTTTGAATTGCCTTTGCAAAAGCATTTATAATACAAGACTTTTGTTGTTTTGTATTTAAAATGATAAACTAATATTATAAACAATATAATAATTTTATAATATAAACCTATTAAATAGATCCAAATAAAAGCACGGTTTTAATATAGTAAAATTACAAAAGTCCTAATAATACACTGGCACAAAACATGTGATATAATATGATAATATTATAAATAACATTTAAGTCCTTTCCTCTTGTATTATATACAATTCTAACTATAAATGTGTAAATTTATCATTTTCTATTCTTAATTTATTTTCATGCCAATTAACTACAATTACCGAAATATACTTATCTCAAATCCTATAATTTTAATAAATATAATTACATTATAATTCTACGTATTTGTGATAGTACATGAAATTCTAATAGAAGTGAATAATTATAAAAGTGGTAAACCAAATAAAGAAGCTAAAATACAAGGTATGCAAAGATCCCATAGTATGTAGATTTATTCCTACTTAATAGAGACGTTGTTTTTGATCTATCAAAAGTCCCATCTTGAAACTAATTCAAACACCAATATAATTGTTTATAAAGATACAACTTATAAAAAATTTATATTCT
>JANSVB020000033.1:4067604-4078059 GCA_025504935.2 Erythroxylum haughtii
AATAATTTTTCAAAAGAAAGGTTTTGTTGTTTGTTGAGCCAAGAGGGACCCAACAAATGAGTTTTAGAACAGTAAAAACTTGACAACTGACTCTGTGCCTCAAGCTATGTTTAATTGAGGGGTTTATTAATATAATGAAACAGAACGTAATATTATTCCACCATTTGAGGCGAGAGTTTATAATAAAATGAAATGTAATATTATTCAATCATTTAAAATGAGGGTTTATAATTGAATGAGATGGAAGAGGAGAATTTCATATTACATCTTATTTCATCATAAACAGTAAAAATGAGACCCTCTAATTTGAGAGGTCTAGGATGGAGTGTAAAATGATAAACAATTTTTCATTATATTACATTATAAACTTTTCTTCTAAATAATATTTCACTATATTACGTTATGAATCATTCCATTCCTCCTAAATAATAATTTTTTAGTATTACGTCTATTTACATTTCATTCAATTATAAATCATTCCATCCTATTAAAAATTTTATGTCCAACTAAACATAACCTTAAAGGTCATCTTTTGATGGTTTTAATAATATAATAATTAAAATTTTAAATAATTTATTTAGCGAGTTACTAATTTTAAATTAAATAATCAATAATGGACTTGATGATGTAACCAACTCTAACTAGCAGACGGTTTTATACGAGTTCATAGACGTAACAAAATTCTGAAAGTAAAATTCAAGACCTATGACCTTTGAGAACCTTCTGCACAAGTTACCTTCTAAGAGGCCATTTCCTTATTCCATTGAATGAGTCGGGACAATATAAAACATACGATACGATAAAAAGACAAAATATATTATAACTAAATGGATTTATATAAAAATGATTTCATATTTTAAAATTTTAATTAATAGGTCATGTAACTTATTTGTGAATTAGTAAACAATATGTTGAGAATCTGCCGTTCATGTATTTGCTTGTAGAAGATCGTTTGGAAGTCAGTAAGGTTTTCACGTTCGAGACGAGAGCAGCCTGTCAACTTTGATGGCTTTTGTAGTTCAGTTTACTAGTTCATTGAATCATTGCTTCTTTAGCCTTCGGAATTGGAATAGGCTCAGCCGTAACTAAACACGTTCCTTATGTTCATGATTGTGTCGTCAGATTTGCAGCTCTTTTGTTCTTTTCTCATTTATATGAATCCTTTTGCCCTCTCTATTGCCCTTTTGATCATAAAATAAACGCCTTTGACATTTATTGGCTTTTATTAATAGATACACACCGTAGACTTTTTTTAATATAAGATATTTTAAAACATGCCTTCAGAAAATTAATTTAATACAGCAACTGTAAACCTCATCTGACGACAATGAAAGCACGTTCACAATCGTGATATAGACGCCGTAATCCAATTGAAGTTGATGATTAATTAATTGCTGTTGTTGGTGCATTTATTTTAACACACCTAACTCGATTTGTGTATTAATTAGAGGACGTTAAAGTCACATCCAATTGACCAGCCAATGGATTCTATGTCGTAGTTTATTACTTTTATACTTTAACTTATAAAGTTCTAATAAACAAAAACATGGCCCACCGGTGACTTAAACTGATGAAATCTAATTTTTAATAAGGTTGATGGAACAAACTACCAACTACTTTTAACTGTTGGCTGCAACCTTCTACGACTTCACCACTCTTTACTACTACAAGAAAACATTCCACAAATGCTTATTCTCTTTATCGGAAGAAAATTTAGACTCGGTATATTTGTGCCCCAATCCCTTCCTGAATTGGAAAAGTTCCGTTTTTGGTGAAAAGTGGCAATCAATTTGTGGGACTAAAATCGGAATCACTAACCGAAAAATACAGAACATAACTTAATGCACCAACTATTGAGCTATTTGCTCGTAATTAGACTGTTGCTCATCAACATATATATCAAGAGGACAACAAATGCGATGATTGGCTTGTGATGTAGGTGTTTATTATTTATCTACTATACCTATAAGGTGCCACTTACTCCTTCTAAAGGATATATCCGGACAGTATATCCTGAAACATCCATTTAATTTTCTTTGTTGTCATCTCTCTTAAAAAAAGAAAATGAATTGCGAGATGGACTAGCTGTCTTTTATATCGTATCTTACTGTCCAACATTAGTATGCTATATGACATGTTAAAAAGGAAAGCGAAAACAAAAACAAAATGGAAATCCTAAAGAAGAAGTTACAAACAAAAACTCAACCACTAATCACAAGCTTTACAAGCTCCATCTGAAACTATTTATTTACAACTTGTTTTTTCTATTATATATATATATTTCCCTTCAGTGTTGGTCGGTCTCTTGGTAGCTTATTCAACTATGTCATTGTATGATTACACATGGGCATGTTGTGATCCTCTGTCTCCCTTCCTCTGGCTTTATTCTGGCCCTAGAGCATCTGAGCTATCAGATACTCCAGGGCCAGAATAGGGCCAGAATAGGGGGCCAGAGAACTCTATGCAAGCATCATTTGGCGTATCAGCCGAAAGAAATCATCTACTTGAAATTTTATAAGGCATGGACTTTCGAGTACTTTTGTTAATTGTTATAGTTTCCTGGTCCATTTTCGTTCCATGTGAGTTTGACCCTTTTTTCATGACAAAATCAAGGCCTTGTTTCAAGCCATTTTCCTTGCCTTGCCTTGCGAATACAATTTATCTATGCATTGACTTGCATCATTGAGTAAAAAAGAAATACTCATATTAAAATGAGATTATTAAGAGTATGGATATCGGATGATGACAATTTGTGAATTTGTTATGTATTTTTTTTATTGAATTATAAGTCTATAACTAATGTTGCATGAGTCTAGATCTCCTGTTTAATATTATCTTGTCTTCTTGTGTCCAATAAATTTCAATCATTTATTTATGTGGGTCTTATGTAGATCCTACGTGGACTCCACATGAGTCTCATAAAATAAATGACTGAGATTTAATGAGACAGAATAAGACAGAGTAATATTAAACAGAAGATTTTATCTCATGTTGCATATGCATTTGCTGCTTCACAAACATCGGAGAGGAACGTACGTAAAAGCCATAAAGCCTTATGAAAAGTGATTTACCCCAATTCTAGAATTATTAATACATACTTATTTATAGGGTTTTCAGCACATGAATCCCTATGGCCTCCAGCCACCGACAAACTCATGTTGGCCATGCAAGAAGGCTCAAAAACTTGGATAGTCTTTCAGATTTCAGTTTGTCTTTTGTCTTTGGTAAAGGAACAATCAGGACCTTAATTTTAGTAGCAAACCAGGAGAGGGAAGACTGCTGGGTCCCAATTTTCACATGCATGTAAGATTGTAATAATGGTGGGGACGAAACGCCGCCGTCCCGTCCCTTTTTTCCCTCCACGTTCTTCTGCTCTTCCTTTAAATTGGACCCATCAGTTTTCAGTACCCTCCTCTTAATTATTTTGCAGTCAGGTCAACTTCCGTTTATATATGTGTTTGCTAACTTTTCAAATGATGAACATTTTCTTATTGTAATTTACAGTATTCCATTACAGAACTAAAATTTTAAAAAATAGATATGTTGCATTTCCTATGAAAGGTGTATTTCAATTTTATGAATTTGTTTTTCTATTATAATTTTTCAAATTACATAATTTACAAATTCGGAGATGATTCTTTGACGAAAGGTAAGTAATAGATATGAGGATTTGCACATAGGTTTTGGCATATATGTTATTGTAATGACGTTAACGTGATTAGTCAAATTTATGTCATAAAAATCGATGCCGTTGTGTGTGTATTGTACAGTGTACAAGTCACGTTAATCTATACTTGCGATTCATCCATTCATCGCCGACCAAATTAACGAGTAATCTTTAGATTACTTAACATAATCGTCTTGTCCTATAGCTTATGTTAGTGCTTATCCGTGCAACGTGGCAATCGTAATCATCCATATCACAAATGAAACCTGCCTTTTCCATGTCATAGAAAATATTATAAAAGTGGTTTTTACGTAATCAATTTTTGGGCATAATGATGTAATTGCAATCAAGGAGGTAGTTCGAATATGAATTATCATCAAATTATAAGAGATCTAAAACTAATTTTAAATCACATGTAATGCTGAATTGTAGTTAAAAAAAAGGATAATGAAACATTACAAGAGATGAGGTTTTTGGCATGAGAAAGTTGATGTACCATGTTTGTAGAAGTTATATAACAAACAAATTAAGAAATAAATTAATTATATTATATACTTTAATATAATTTATTTATTATATTATAAAGAGAGCGAGTTTTAGAATAATTAGTGAGATTAATCCTTTGTGACCATGAAGTCATGGTTCGAGTCATGAAAATAGCTTATTTGTAAAATACAAAAAAAAAGGGTGCATATAATTAATATATCTCTCTCAATTCTTGCAATGTAAGGAGCCTTATGTATTCGAGTAATTGTTAAAAACTTTAATATGATTTATTTAAAGTGTTGAATGTTTTCAAGAATGGACTCAATTAATGCTTAGATTAATTATACGGGGGAATGACATTAGTGCTTGATAATGTTAATTAAAGAATTGACCGAATTTGATTAAACTGGGGGGTATGGCTTGTACTCTATTTCAAACACGACCTTAAAAGCCGACATTGATGTCATCTTAAAAAAAGACATCTGAGAAAGAGCGAGCACGCTCCTCGCCACCAAAATCATAAATAAGAAAAGAGGAGAGGTTGTTGAAATTGAACTTTGTATCGTTACCTAACTCATAGTTCTAATCAAATGCGTATTCTGGGATTTGGGATATTCATTGCCGTGAGAAGTCCTGCTTAATTGAATCACTAGATAAGTAAGCATTACTTGGATTGCTATGTTCTAAGAGGATACGGAAGTTCGTTTGGCGTGATCATCAAATTCAGAATTTTTTATTCAAAAACGCAGTTGATAGATCGTTGGATCAAACCTATTGTGATAGAGAATTCTGGAGGTTGACTCATCTAACTAATCTATAATTCTGTACTTGATTAAGGCAAAACCATAGATATAGAGGTCAAATCCAGGGTTTTATGAAGTTCGGTAAGTTTAAAGGACTAGTTCATGTCTATCTCTTCTTTCTTTTTCTAGTCCGGTTTTGCGACCTCCAAAAGCAAACGGCCAAACTGACGGTTAAGCCAAAATCGTAACCTCTCTCTGTCTCTCTCCGTATTTAAAGCTTAAACCTCTGTAAGTAATATGAACATGGTATGATCTTCAAGCTCTGCTTACTAGTTGGCGACCAAGACACTGGCAGACGACGTTAGTATCTGCGAAGTTGAATAACGAAAGTGGAAGAGGTAAAGAAATGAAAATGTTGCAACCTGGAGAAGATGATATGGCGGGCTGTGGTGGCTCTACGGTGATTGTAGGCGTGAAACTTGACTCCCGCAGCAGAGAACTGCTAACTTGGGCAATGGTTAAAGTGGCACGTGCTGGAGATACTGTTGTTGCTGTTCACGTTATTGGTAATGATGGTAAGTACGAAGAAAAACAAGAAAGGTGATGTTTTGTTTTGTTGGTATTTTTGGATTCGGTTATTGTGGTGGTTTTGGTGATTTTGAGAAATGGGTTTGTGTAGAAATATTGGATAGAGAAGGGAGGTCCTCGCTTCTTTCGCTTGTCAAGGCTTTTGACTCTGTTCTTGCTGTTTTTGAAGGTTTCTGCAACTTAAAACAGGTTGGTCTATTACTTGAAGTTGACCTGTTTCACTCTTATTTTTGCTTTTGCTCCTCCAAATATTCTGCTTGGTTGTTGAGACAATGCCGATTTTGGTCTTTTGGTTCAGATATTCGACAAGTCTTGAGTCAACTAAGCTCATAACTACATAAATTATTTCTCGAACAGTCTAGTAAATCGCTACCTTCATGTTTATCAAATGCATCGCTTTGTTGCTTCGTTTTTTCAGGTGGATCTGAAGCTCATCATATGCAGAGGATCTTCTGTGCGGAAAATTTTAGTGAGGGAAGCAAAGTCTTATAAAGCATCAAAACTAATAGTTGGAGCTGTCAGGACTCACTGCACAATCCGGTGGTCGACATGTGTTGCCAAGTATTGTGCTAAAAAGTTATCAAAAGATTGCTCTGTTCTGGCTGTCAATAATGGAAAAGTTTTGTTTCATAGAGAACGGTGTCCGACTAATCCTAGTGAGTGTGGACTGCCATGGTTGATCATATCATCTGGATTAGAGCTTTATTATTTGGTTCTTTTAGTCTTGATGAGGAATTACCTGTCTTCTAATCTTTTCAGGACATGAAGATGATCGTCGCAATGGCATACTCGAAGCATTTCATAGGTCAATTTCACTGAGGAAGAATACCAAAGTACTGAGTGATACTGCAGTCAATAAAGCCTCAAAGTGTGATCAAGGCCGAGACCAAAATTTGGAGCTGGCCTTGATACAAGGTCGTTCAAATAATTTGGGAAACATGAAGGAGCAAAGTTGTTCAATTTGTGGGACAGTTAGTAAATGTCTGAATATTTCTTGTAACAAACCTAAAGAGGACTCTCATGATAATGGAAATCGTTTTAAGTCTCTAGCAATTGTCACAGTGCACAAGGCAGATGCTACTTCGAGTTCGAGATCTTTGATAGACAAACAGTTACCTGAACTGAAGCCTGGTTGGCCATTACTCCGTTGTGCATGTTTACCTGATTTAAGAGTGTCAAATAGATCTTCTGTGAGTCAGATCTCTGCGGTTCAGTGGGCAATGAGGTTACCAAGTCGGCAACTATCATTATCCTCTGCCAATTTAGATCAGAAACAGACTGCTTGTAGACTGATGGAAAACGTATCCACTTTAGATGGAGCAAGTGGTGCTATTGTTCCAGTTGGTACAGAGACAGTAATTTATCCACCATCCTCTGACCACACTTGGAAAAGCCTACCAAAAGAATTGGAAGGGCTTCAAGAGAAATACTCAGCAACTTGCAGATTGTTTACATACCAAGAAGTTCTCTCGGCCACCTCCAATTTCCTTGCTGGTTTGTTTCTTTTTGCAGTAATCATGCTTCAAACTAATTTGAAATTAATTTTCAGGATTATTTTGTTTATTCATTTCAGAAAATTTAATTGGGAAAGGAGGAAGCAGTCAGGTTTACAAGGGATGCCTTCCTGATGGCGAAGAGCTTGCTGTTAAAATTTTAAAGCCATCTGAAGACGTATTGAAGGAATTTGTTTCGGAGATTGAAATCATTACCAGCTTGCATCACAAAAACATAATCTCACTTCTGGGGTTCTGCTTTGATGACAAAGATCTTATTTTGGTTTATGATTTTCTATCAAGAGGAAGCCTAGAGGAGAACCTTCACGGTAAGGCAAATAGACATTTTGTTGTTCACTTAATTAAGAAGAAGATGAGATCAGATATCCTATCAATTAGGGAAGCAGCTAAAAGGCTTTTAGTAATATTCAGGTGACAAAAAGGATCCTCTTGCATTTGGGTGGCGTGAGAGACATAAAGTGGCTGTAGGTGTAGCAGAGGCCTTGAGTTATCTGCACAATGACATTGCTCAGCCTGTGATCCACAGGGATGTTAAATCTTCCAATATACTATTATCCGATAATTTTGAACCTCAGGTACTGTATTTTGAACCTTGAGCTTTACATATGATGCTTTGACGTAATGAATTTAAAGTGAGGAGGCTTCCTGGTATTCTCAGCTTTCTGACTTTGGATTTGCTAAATGGATGTCGGGCTCAAACTCCCACATGGTATGCAGTGATGTTGCAGGGACCTTTGGGTAATGTTAATATTCTCCAGTGTTAATTTGATTGTTTATTGAGATTCATCACAAAGCCGACTTCTCAGAAACAAATGTGATTGCTGCAGTTACTTGGCTCCCGAGTACTTCATGTACGGCAAAGTAAGTGAAAAGATTGATGTCTATGCTTTTGGGGTTGTAATCCTTGAGCTTCTTTCTGGGAGGAAGCCAATAAGCAATGTGCATCCGAAAGGTCAAGAGAGCCTAGTTTTGTGGGTAAGTCATTTATTGTTAGGGAAAATTTAGTTGTGAGAATTTGCATATTGATCATGTTTCTAATAATTAACGATAATTCATTCTTTAGGCAAAACCAATTCTAAATGGTGAGAAGATTTCCCAGTTGTTAGACCCAAGTTTGAGTGACAACTATGACCCTGATCAGATGGAGAGAATGATTTTAGCTGCCACTCTCTGCATAAGACGATCCCCACGAACCAGACCTCAAATGAGCATCGTGAGTACTCTGTTAATTTCGCATTCATTTTGCTGCTTCGGGATTGTAATGTGTTGTCTAACACCCTCCAAAACATTGAAACTAAAGTGTGATTCCTAAGCTTGGCTCCAGTTTCGTAGCTGGAGAAAATTAAAAACTTAACCCAAACAGTAGACTCTTGTTTGACATTGATCAGTGGTCAGTTGTAGATGTTAGTCCTTGACTAAGTTCTTCTTTTGGTCAATCAAAGGTTTTAAAGATTCTCCAGGGTGATGCTGAGCTGATCAAATGGGCAAGACTGCAAGTTAATGCAGTAGAAGAATTGGAGACGCTAGATGATGAAACCTGTCCTCCTTCCAATCTCCATTCCCATCTCAATCTTGCTTTGCTTGATGTGGAGGATGATTCACTCTCAATGAGCAGTATTGAGCAGAACATGTCTCTAGAGGACTACTTGCAAGGCAGGTGCAGATGGAGTCGATCTTCTTCGAGCTTTGACTAACCTTCTAAAATATTGGCGGGCGCAGGCGCAAGTTTGAATCTATTAATTACGTGCAAATGTTGTAGAATGATTTTGGTTCTTGCGTTTGTGTTCGCACTTTGGTTATAAGTGGGTCTGTTGGATGAGAGGTTGTCTATAGTGTGCCCTACTCCCTCCCCGTTACTAGTCCAAAAGTTTAGTTCTCATCTTCTTGGACAATTTTCATAGTTTATTCTTAATTTTGGTAAAGGGTGTCTGTTATTGATATTGTAAGATTAAACAAGATAGAACATAATCAGACAGATTATATTAAATAGGATCTTTGCATATGCATACAAAAAGCAAAAATTACATATTTAGATTATTGTTATAATTTCACTGGTTAAAAAACTTTTCTGCAGATCTCTTTCTACAAAGGTAGACTTATCTTTTTGTTCTTTGGTTTTTAAATTCAAAACCTTAACTACCTTTGGTAGCTATTTAAAGTATAATGACCATAATATTCCTTATAGGTGTATGCGATTCATTATCTTCTACTCACATATGATGAGTTTTAATCTAATTAAAAAAAAAAACTCTACAGTGCTCATACTTGTTTAATAACTGATGTGATCAGCATACGACGAGAATACATTGTCATATATCTGTTAGGAATATATGACATCTCGATTAACAAATTGATCCTGGAACTTATGTGTCCTTAAGTAGATATTGTATGCTATATCCTAGGTCATATCTCGCATTTACACTTTTCTTTGATCTCATTTAGTTTTTTGTGTCAAGACTGTATTTAAGTTCTATATTAAAAAGACGATGGTCATCTATGAATACTTTTCATACGAGTCAATGATCTAAAATAAATGACCTTCCTCTATTCTCAATTCTCTTTTGAATTAAATTTAATTTGCTTTCCTATAATTATTTCATAAGATCGCATCTTGCATGATCTTTTGGCAATAACCTAAAATAGCAAACCTTAAATTCAATTATCAAGAATGAAATAAGAATCATAAGGGTATATGATGAGGTTCTTCTCAACCTCAAAAGTCTCACACAATGTAAGATGAGATATGGCGACTTATATTAATCCTTATTGTGGTCAGTTGTGCACACATGGTACAAGTCATGTGCTACAGTATTTACCCACTTCATTTAACTTGAATATCTTTCATTCAAGAAATACCGTACAGATGATAGTTCAAACATACTCAATGTTTAACTTGAGTTTACTTATCTACTCAAAACCTGTTCAGAACTCACATCTGGCAATGTAAGACAGATATAGTGATTAATAAATCATTTTAAACCAATTTTCTTGCGACATTTATGGTTTAAGTTTCTCGCTCTCAGTTATCACCTAAATAATAAACTTTAAACATGCCTCATCTCTAATGAGCATAAACACCAAAGATGATTTCTCGTGTGAGAGAGCCAATCTATAATCTGTCTCATATACTTGTGATTCATCCTAAAATATATTTATGCAAAAACACATATATTCATGAATCAAATGATACACAATGTATAATCTTCATTATACATTATATCCAAAATATGACATTATAATGAGTGAACATACACAGAGAAATGTTTATCAGTATATTTTAAGATCTACGTGGTCCTAGTGACTTTACATGCCCAATGTATTCATCTCTGGAAATTGGCTTTGTCATTAGATCTGCAATCATATCTCACGTAGATATATATTTCATGTTTACTTCTCCTCATGCAACTGTATCTTTCACATAATTATACTTAGTATGTAGCACCCCTTACCGTAGGGT
>JANSVB020000033.1:4080468-4101244 GCA_025504935.2 Erythroxylum haughtii
TACCAGTTCACAACTCATATGGTGTGCTAGTAACTGATTTTGTGGGTACACGATTAAGTACATAGGTGGTTGTTAACAACGCATCATCCTAAAAGGTGATTGGTAAATTTTCTTAGGTCATCATGGACCTAATAATTTCTAATAGTGTCCTATTTCATCTTTCAGCGACGCTATTTTATTGTGGGGTTCTAGGAATTATTAACTGCCTTTCTATTCCTTTCTCATCACATAAAGCCTTGAACTTGTCTGACAAGTATTCTTGTCCACAATCTGTTTGTAATGCTTTTATTTTCTTATCTAATTGATTCTCAACCAAGTTTATGTATTTTACGAAACAATCGAATGCTTCCAATTTATAAGAAATCAGATAAACATGGTCATACCAAGTATAGTCATTTATGAAGGTGATGAAATAAACTGCCTCACGTCTAGCCCTTACATTCATTTGACCATAGATGTCAGAATGAATTAATTGCAATGGATGTAAAGCTCATGTTCCCTTTCTAAACGATTTTCTTACGATTTTACCAGCTAAACAATGCTCACATGTAGGTAGATCTACTTGATTTAGATTACCTAAAAATCCTTCTTTAGCTAATCGACTGATTCGATTTTGACCAATATGACATAGTTTAGTACGCCACAAAGTTGCAACATTATTGGAATTACTATATGTAAATAATGAATAACTAATATTATTATTTTACTTTAATATGTGGAGCAAATAATACTTAATGTAGGATGGGGGTCATCCTCCACGTATGTCCAATTTACACGTACCAATTCCTTATACAGCAACTCTGGAATTGTCACCTACATAAAGCCATCGACTACTATGTGGGAGTTTACAAAACTCAATAAAAGCATCTCTATCATTTGCTACATGGTTGGTTGCTCCTAGGTCTGCAATCCATAAAGGATGTGATTCAGTTAGAAAAACAAAATAAGAAACATTCACATAACAAATGTTTGTACTATAAAACTATACCTTCTTAGGCTCGGTACAATATCGAGTAAATTGACGCTTATTATCACAATTATAGCACTTCACATTTTTTATGTTCTTCTTCTTGAAGGGACGCTTTCCCTTTCCATGTTGGTTTCATTTTGCCTTCTTGGATTCTTAAGAAGAGTGTTAAATCTCTTATTATTCTTCCACTTGGGTCCACCATGATGCTTGCATTTCTTGTTCATAGCTCCATGTGATCTAGAACTAACTGTATATGCCTTAGAAAACATCTTTGAGGCTTCAAGACACTCTTCCTCCAAGATGAGATGCCTCATAACATCTTCCATTGTCTTGATGTTCTCATTATGAGTTAGGTACATCTTTATATGCCCTAAACTCTGAGGCAGTGAACGAATCACAGTTTGTACTTGTTTTTCATCAGAAAGCTCATAACCGACATCAGGTAACTCACTTATCATGTTGGACATTTCCCTCATATGCTTTTACATCATATCATCTAGGTGCTTCTTATAAGTATCAAACTTAATTGTACGTGACTTCACTTTGGTCACTGAAGCACCTCCAAAATGAGCAGCCAATACGAACCACACATCCTTTATAATTTTGAATTTATGGAACTCTTGCATGATATCATTATCCATGTTACTCAGCAACATGAAGTGAGCTAAAGAGTTCTCCTTTTTTCATAATTCATATACATCACGATCCCTCTTATGCTGGGTCGTATTGCCCTCATCAGGAACTACTATGGTTAGGTTTAATGATTCAAGAGCTTCTTGCTCCTCTAGCACGTATTGAATTTTCATATTCCAAATTTCATAATTGTCACCATTGAGTTTCTCACTCCTATTAAGTTCAGCAACAATATTCTTTGAAGCAGTAGCCATTTTTTGTTTGAAACACTAAGTTTCTACAATAAGAAAGAAATATATATGCATATTAATGTCACATTAATCGTTCATAGAGTAAATAATTCGGTCACAATTGGTTATAAAATCAAAAGTCCACTAATATGTTCAATCATCATTCACACAACAATCAAATCATAATTACCTTACTTTAGACGAATTCCTATATGATATACATGTAAACATATTACATAACAAATCAAGACTTTGTTCTTATAAAACAACATATTGCATTAAATGCGTTAAAACCTACTAACAATCTATAGGTAACGAACATTATGCGGAAATGATTTCACGAGTTCGCGTGACACAGTTTGTGAAGCTTGATGTTTAATATCTCTTACTATTTCCATTGGAAGCCCTATAAGATACAAAGTCCTAATTAATTCCCATCTACGCATCTCTTTAATAAATGTCATCACTAATAGATTATAAGTCTTCTCGTTAGGCATATTATTCCAGAGTGTTCATAACAGTTCACCTTAAGATTGAGGTAATGTTGCAAGCAAAGTCATGTACTTTATTTCAACATCTGCATAAGCTCGATAACCTCCAAAGCATAACTCTTGCATTATGTTATTAACTGAAATATCATGTTGTGTTAGACCATCTCCAGGCATTAAACACATGTTAACTAACTGTACATACATACTGCCAATATGTCTCTTCTGTGTCTTACGTCGAATAAGCTTAGGCGTCCGCTTCATAATAGGCATCTTCCTGAAAAATAAATTTTTAGGAATCATAAGAGTGCACAAAATAACGAATTATTTTATCTAATACATAGCGAACTCATGCTCATAGTATGGAAACAATTTAGTTCTATTCACAATTTATTGAATTATTCAAAATATTCTATTAATATCTAATCAATTAGAAACTTATTTATAATCTAATCATATTCAAATATGAATAATTCAAATTGAATTAGAAACTTATTTCTAATTTAAATTATAATTGAACTAATCAATCTTATCTTGGTTTAATTAGAAACTAATTTCTAATGAAACTCGTTTCTAATTTCAACCAAAGAAATTAGTTTTGATTTAATTAGAAAACATATTTCCAATTTTAATTCAACAAAAATAATACAATTAGAAAACTCATTTCTAATTTTGTTGGTTTTATAAACTTATTTCTAAGCTTATTTTTAACTAAACAAATTATTTTAATATTATTTAAAAACTAATTTCTAATATTTTAATTTAATTAGAAAATAATTTAACAAAATTAATTAGTTTTTGTAAATTAGAAAACTTATTTCTAAATCTTTATACTACATTTAATTTAAAACATCAATATAGATAATAAGATCTTGCCTAACATCAATGTGGTTATTAAGGCCTAAGGGTTCAATCCTAGTGAAAGAAAGTCATATATTATAGGTCCAAGTCATAGCTCATAAGACATCACCTAGACATGACCCATTCGTTGAACTTTAACCCTTTCTTTACATATCATTACAACCCAAAACTATCACAAGCTTGTTATATTGGATCTCAAAGCCTAAAGGCCTAACTTATATTCAAACAAAAACCTATTTATTAAGCCTTTGTCTTATTATACTTGTTTGTTTAACAATGTAATTTGTGAAAGGCCACGTGCATCTTGGTTGCAAAGGAGGTCCTCTTCTCTGCATTTCGTTTTCTCTCCTTTTTTTTAACCTTTTTTCTTGTGACTTCTGAAAATAAAAGCATCCTCTAGAGAGAGAAGAAACAAAAAAAACACAATGTTTTCTTTTTAAAGACCATCTTTTCTCTTCTGGCCAAGTACACCCAGAAGAAAGAAAGAAAGAAAAAACACAGGGATGGTGCGTATCGACGATGTGTTATGAACAATGCATTTAAATTCGAAAGAGTTCCCTACTATACTAACTATCTGGAAAGATGGGCAGTTGTGATTCATTTTTGACCATTGAATTCTTTCAACAATCATCTTCCTAACACTCAAGAAAGAAGACCGATATTTATAGGCTTTTGGATTATTGGAAACAGAATGAGTAAAAACATAAGCGTAAAATAGATGTATGATATAGCAAGAAATAGCATATCAACAGTTATGATATTCGTAGATATTCATATCATTATTCACAAATCATCAATATCCAAATTGTAACACAGATTTATGACACCTTAATTTTAGCATGCTTATAACATAAAAAAAATTGCTCACTAATCAAAGACGATTTCAGTGTGGTATGACAACAAACCCAGTTTGCCCATGTTGCCATTAAGAAGAAAAATCTCTTGATCATGTGTTGAGAAATTTCATAATTGTTAAAAGGATTTGGTGCCGATTGCATGGGATCTTAACTGATCTGCAAATTGCATGGGAAATGGGCCAACGTCGAGTGCTAGTAGAATGTGATTCTAAATTGGTGGTGGGAGTAATTCAGGAAAGAATCGAAAGATGTCCATCACACGATCCTCGGATTGAATCTATATTTTGCAGGCTACAACAGGAGTGGGTGGTCAAGTGGACAAATGTTTATAATTGTTGTGCTGACTGGTTAGCAAATTTTGCTCATCAATTGCTACTCGGTATTCATGAATTACAACATAGTCCTAGACCAACGTATGACTCTTATTTGCGGATGCTGTAGGGGTAGCATGGCCCTGTTGGCTTAATATCAATACATAAGGTTGTATAGCCCCTTTTGGAAAAAAAACTAAAGTCTTCGTTCAGTCGGCCATCTTTTTAAATTATCAAGTGAATGGTAACTATCTTTTTAAGTTATCAATTGAATAGTAACTCTAATTTTTATAGGCATTGAAGAGAAGGTAACAAATCTTTTGATCCCTCTATCCTGTGTTACCCTGTGCCCAATTCATCTCAGTCATTCATTACAATAAATTGGATGAATATGATTGCTTAGGCACAGCGACGAGAGAACAGACGATCTCCATCCTGAAGACTACCCTAATCCGGTACTCTATATTAGATGATAGTGACACATGAAGTGACCTTGTTTAGTAAGCAGTAGATTACATTATTTGTTAGTTGATTTTATCAGCCGTTAGCTGATAGTTGATTATGTTAATTGATTTGACTAGCGGATAATATCAGCTATTTATTAAAGATGTTTGATAAAATTGGCTATTTAGCCTTTGTTTGGTTGGGTTTATAACAATAGGGCTTTTATCAATAGAGTTTTTTTTTTCTGTAGATCTTTTCTGAGAATAACTTTTCTAAGTTGTTATTTAGAAAAGAGTTTTTTTGAAAGATTTTCATATAGTAGACTGTTAGGTAACATAAATATAAAAAGTACTTTTAATTTTAACTATATTTTATTTTGTAATAAAATTATTTATTCATATAAATATTATTTAAAGTATATTAAACAATATGCAAAGCACATCCAAACAAACACTTATTGACCTCCCAAAAGTTCATCGAAACAAACACTTAGTATTAACTATTGACGTATAAAATGATTTATGAGGACATAATTTAAAATAATTATAAGGACATTAATATTATATTTCTTAGTATTTCATTGAATATTCTTATAAGAAATTAGATTTAAATATTTAATGTTGCAAAAATTAAGTTTATAACTTTAATAAATAATAATAATAATAATAATAATAATCATCATCATCATCATCTAACGTTAAATTGTCTATTAATATGAATGGTGCAGCGAGCTACATCATATTAGTATTTTTCATATAATTTGTATGAATCTTATTATTTAATAAATTAAAAATATCTATAATTATAGCATGACACAGATACGATATATATTAGTTATAAACTAAAAATATTAATTTGAAGTGATTGTTCAAATACTTAATATTATGATATTTTTAAATGTAAACTAATATTATAAGATTAAATAAATATTGAAAATTTTAATTAACCTTTTTATTATATTCTTCCAAATTTCTCGACATAATTATACGATAAAAAAAGTTAACTTTGAAATTATATAGACAAAAAGTAGAGAGTAAAATAGAGGATAATATTATCATTATAAGCTCATCTTAAGAAGATTTTAGAAATCAGCTTATTGGCGTTAAATAATTATTAGTAATTTTTTAAAACGTTCAAAAAAAAATAATCAATAAAAAGAAAATGACTAATAAGGTGCAAACACCACCCGTATGGGTTGGACCTGAAGCTAATAAGGCTAAGTAGAACCACAGGTGGCGTTGTATTAGAACCACAGGTGAGAGCTAAAACATGGTATGAAAATGGATGCCTGTCCGATTCGTACTTGGGAGTTAACAGCAAGTCACGGCCCTTGCACCACCTAGTGTTAAAAAGTCAAAATCACAAACAAACAAACGCATACCCCATAAAAAGATACCAGAAAGACTGTAGCAGGCGATCACAAAGATCCAATCGCCGATCACTACTCACGAACCCGAAGGCGGGAAATGGACCCTCGCCCTTCTTACCTTCACCAACATGCCCGGTACTACCAGCCCCGCCCCCCGGCTCCTCCACCGCCGCATCACCCTTTTCCGGAAAGCCCTAACTTCTTTGTCCCCCAACACCGCCCTAACCCTATCCCAAGCCCTACTCTCCTCCCCCAACCATCTCCTCCCCCTCATCCGTTTGGCCACCATCATCACCGGCCTCCCCATTTAAGGTACAATTCTGACGCCGTCAATCTTGATTATCGCCTCCGACCTCGCCCCGACTTCAGTAACCCTCCCCGATCGCCCGGGATTTTGCATCCCCAATCCTTCACTGATGAATTTACTCGTCGAGTTCCGGAGTTGGTTCGGCATAACCGCTCGAATTGCCGTGAAATGTCGCCTAGGGTTTCCGCCGATGGTTGGACATACCCTCCCGTCGATCTTGAGCCTCAATCTTATCGCCTTCAATTGGAGCACCAGCCTTTGTCTCCGATGGGGAAGATTAGGCGTGAAATGGATGGGAATTCTAGGATCACGGAGGAGCGTGGTTTTCGTGTGGAGGATTGTCATCGTCGTGGTCAATTTGGATGGAGTGCTGATAGATCTTCTAGGGATTTCCGGACATCAAATGATTTTGATCACGGTTCTACTTCTAGGGATTTCGGTTCGAGTTCGGGGACTTATGAGAATAGACACGGCTTACCCTATCATCATGATGAGGTGATTGAAAAACAGAGAAGGTTACATGATATAGAGGCGATGCGAGATGCACGTGAGTTTTTGATTAACGAAATTGATGATTGTAATGCGAATCGTGGGAGACGTGAGCATTATAGGAACGAAGAGTTGGAAATGCTTAGCAGTAAAGGAAGTAGAGAGGGTAGTCATGACTTTAATCGGACACCAAGGAAGCAAGTGCCAAAGAAGAGTGCTTTGCTTAGGATCCAGAAACCTAATCATAGGAATAGAGAGGTCGAGAGAGTGCACTATTCGGATTATATTGATGATACCAAGTCTAACTCTTTTCGGGGAAAAGATCAGAATCTCCATTTGAATCAAATGATGGTAGAGGAAGCGAGAGAAGGAAGCCCTGTCCAACTTGATGTATCTTTCAAGTCCAATTCCCTTGTAGCCAAGGCGATAGTGACTCCTCCTAATTCTGGGCGCATTCCTTCTACAAATTTGACACATAGGAAGAGTAAAATGAGGGATGTACTGGCACTAACTAAGGATTTTTCAAGTTCATCACTTGCAAATGCCAACGATAGTGGTGAAAAGTTGGATAGTTTAACAGGTGTTCCAAATGATGTACCCAGTTCTGACAAGGTCTTAAAACAATCCAAAGAAAAAATCACATCTTGTCGTAGTAAATGTAATGGTAAGATTTCTCATTCTGGTTCTGGTGTGGCCAATGCTTTTCTTGCAAAAGGTAGAGTTATGGGATCTTCAGAGGGTCCTGTTTCAGACAAAGGTGGAAATAATACTTCTGGTGCACTGCCATCATTAATCGTTGCAGGGAAGAAAAAGACAGTGAAGAGAGTTATGAAGAAAGTTGCAAACCCTAGTTTGAGCTCCTCAAATTTACAGCCAGCAAAAAGATCTAGGGAATCTGTGAAAGAAGCAAGTTTGGCCAAGGGTCTACCTGATCCGTTGGAGCCTGAAGATGGTACTGTTACGGTTTCAATTGATGCTAAAGCTTCGCAGCATTGTTCAAATGGAGTTGCTGCGAAATGCAGGGATTTAAAAGAGGAGGCATTTGTTGAACATACGGTGTCAGGAAAAGTTGTCCCTGAATCAAGGAGGTTAGGTGAACTCAAATGCAAGAGAAAGAAGGTTGAATCAACTCCTTTACCACATTCTGCAAGTGGGGAAGAAACCAGATTATTGGAGAATTTAGGAAGTCCTAATTCTAGTGCAGACTTGCATATGAAAAGGGATACTTTCTTGCATGAGGACAATCCTGCTAAGGAATCCCCAGAGGTTTTGCTTTCTATAGAAGAAAATGCTACCTCTGGTTTAGTAAATTCTGAGGAAACTAAATCATGTAATACCGCTGTGGGTCTTGGCAGTGAATTATTTGAATCCAAAGAGAAGACTGTTTGTGATATTGAGGGTAAGAGTGATGTTCATAAACAGACTTGTACAGGTTTGACTAGTTCATTGGTTGAGAATGATATCGTGGACCGGTGTGTAAACATGAGTGTTCCCATAGGTAGGGGTGAAATTTCCAATCCATCAAGGCCAGATACAGCTGAAATTCAGCATGATGCCTCATTTGCAGAATGCTTTGAAGAGAAAGTAGATTCTGTTGTTGATTGTAACACTAGCTGTACTAATTCAAATAATCATAAGTTTTCCAGGAATGAGAATGTGGATACTATTAGCGAGAAGCAATCTCCATCTGAATCTTTATCGGTTAAGAGTATGACAGTTGGAGCTATGATTTCTTTATGTGGGAATGAGGAAGATATATCAGATGTTCAGAAGAATAGTCAAAAGTTAGAGCTTTCTAGGTCAGAGGTAAGTGACGGACATGCAGGTCCTCAAAATATAGTTAGTTCTGTGAATTCAGTGGATACCACCTTGAGGTTATCTTGTAAAGATCCTATTCCAATTGAGCGTATAATTTCTGGTGATACGTTTGTGGATGTTGGTTTTCACCATCGTAAAGAAAATGGTGTTGATGGTATGCATCAGATCAGTATCTCAGAGTCTGGGATTTCAATTAGCAGCAGTGTCAACATTGGTTCAGATGAGCTTTCAGCAAGGATTAAAAAGAAAAGAAAAATCTCTGCATCACAATTGGAATTCACCAGTCCAATAGCATCCGATGTTAATAGACAAACATCAATTGCACCTTTGCCCACTTCATGTTTTAAAGTGCCCTTTAGTTCTGTTGGTGCTCAAGAACAGCCAGAAGAGGAGAATACAGCTTCTTGCATGGATTCTACTTCTATTATGTATCTAACTGAAAATTTGCCTGATAATACTTCAAGTGGGAAATATTTGGATGCTTTAGCTTTAGTTACAAATCCCTTCAGAGGGGTTCCTTCTTATCCACTTGTTGAGTTGACTGATCCAAACGTGCCATCTTCCCTTCCATCAGATTTGAAAGGTGAACAGATTACAAATGCAAGTCCAATTATGTCTTACTGTAGCCATCAAACTGGTTTTATGGATATAGAAAGTATTAATAGAGAAAATATGGACACTAATGCAGCAGAAGAACAAGATTTGGTTGAAAATGGAGCTACTCATTGCAAAATTTCTTTAGAGCTTCCTAATCGAGAACTAGATGAAAGATTGCCCAGTACAGGTTCCATTGATGCAGAGAACGAAAGTTATGTTGGGGAGAAAACTGATTTGTATTTTACATTGAACAACTTACCCAAGACACTGTCCAATGTGGCTTCCCTTGAAAACTGGTCTGATGTCCCAAGCACCTTAATTGACCAGAAGCCAAGTGAAAGGATTACTGATGGTGATATACTTCCTATTGAGGAGCTTGAAATTGAAGGTGGCATTAAATTAGCTAGGCCTGGTTCATGTTCACAGAATGCCAATCTGTCTTTAGGCTCAGATCATATGGTGGAAAGTGGTCTCTCACTTTTCAAGAAAAGAGGTCCTTTGCAATCACATACTTTCAATAGTTCTTCTGCACAATATACCTCAAGCGGAGAATTATATGGGATGAAAAATCAGCTTAGTCATGCAGCTTCGAGAGTTTATCCAGGTCGCTCGTCTTTTTATACAAGTGGTTCAAAAGTTGTGTCCTCTTCAGCACAAAGCAGAAAACCTAGAACATGGCGACGAATTGATACAAATGCTGCTTCTGCATCATCTGGAAACAAGTCATTCTTGAACAATGTTTCTTCACTGAGCCAACTACCTACTAGAATTTCTAAGTCTCCAACCACCTCTTACATTCGCAAGGGTAATAGTCTTGTTAGAAAACCTAATTCAGTTGCTTCTCAATCACAAAACTTTCATGGTTCAAATTCTGTGCAAAAGCTATCCTCTTTGGGTACAAATGAAGTGAAGAAAAATTTTGGATCTGACATTAGAACAGATCCAATTACTGGGAAAACAGGGGGAGCAAATGCTCTGTTTGAGAGGCCGAAAACTCCTCCATTACCCAATATCTCAAAAATTCCCAGTCGCACTACCAATTGTGTGGGAGATATTGTTTCTTCCCTATTACCAGAGCCTCTTCACAATGTTTCCCCTCAAACTACATCAGAGCCTATAAAATCTGCTAAGACTAATGATGCCTCTAAGTCTTCTGAGGTTGTTTTGAACTATCCAGAAACCGGAATTGAAATTGTCCAAGTTGGCAATCTGGAGTCAAAGAGTGAGCTAGTTGATGGGATTACAACGTCTTCAAATGTCAACAACACAAGACTTGTGGAGCGAAAATTGAATCATTTAGTAGCAACTTCAAGTGCCTGTGTCCCACCTATGCACAGTGCCTATGATAACACCACGTTAACTTCCGATGGTTATTACAAGAGAAGGGAAAATCAGCTAATTCGGACTTCGGCTGAAAATCATGTCATTCAGAAGATCAATATGGCTGACAATCCCAATGCTGATGGACAAAGTGCTCTTAACGTTGGTTCAAGCAGAAGTTTCAGCAGGAGAACATCACGAAAGGGTATGCTTGATGATAAGTAATACATGGCATATAATTTGTATGTTTGGCATGCTTTTGTTGCTTATTCACCTTTTCCTTCTTAAATCCTCTTTTTCCTGTGCTTGCAAGCCTAGTTGCCACTATAAAGTTTTACAAATTTATACTCTGAATAGGTTACAGGTGTGCTTACTGAAGAATGGTTATTAGGAGCAACCCTTTTATTGTTGTTGTGTTAAATCAGTTTACTTAAAACAAAATTCTATGCTCCCCTTTCTGATACATTTTTTCCCTGAAGTCTAAATGTGGATATAAATGGAGATTCTTCTTGTAGGATGTTTATTTAATTCGAGCAAGTTTGGTGTTTTTTTAATGGATTTGTAGCGAAGTCAATGTTCATGTACATGCACTCTTCAAGTTGTTTGTCTCTTCTTTATCTTTGCTTTATCTGACATAAGTTTGTCTTTATGAAAAGAGAAAAGTACCCTGAAGATCTCTATTCTGCTTCTTGTATACTATCCAACTAGAAAGCTTAATGCATCCTAATTAATCAATCTATAGTGACATCATGATATTCAGGTCCTTTTACTAAATATACTCTTGATGAATGAGAATGAAGTAAGCATAAACATCCTTTTTGAATAATCTAATTTCATATTATGATACTATTACTGGAGAAACTAAGACTACTTTGCTGTCCTTTTGCAGTTGGGCTGAAGAGTCGTAAACACTCAAAATTCTCCTTGGTTTGGACATTGCATGGTGCAGAAACATCAAAAAGTGAGGGAAATTTGTTGTATCGGCAGAAACCATTGTTTCCTTGGAAAAGAAAAACACACTGGAAAAATTTCGTGCCAAGTTCAGCTTTGGGTTCCACTTATGGTCCCTTGTGTTCAATGGGGTATCTATATTGCTTATACACTGTGCTTCATTTTTCTGCAGCTTCTTTTCATCTATCATTTTTGTGCATCCTCGAAACAAATTGTGATACATGATGGTTCTTCATGGTAGAAAATTGCTGTTGTTGAGAAATAGGGATACAGTCTACACAAGATCAAAGCATGGATTTTCACTTCGAAAATCTAAGGTTCTAAGTGTTGGTGGCTCTAGCTTAAAATGGTCAAAATCCATTGAAAGACGTTCAAAGAAAGCAAATGAGGTTAGTTGTGACAAAGACACCAAAATAACCTTCTGCTACTGTTATATTCTTTCTTTGACTTCCAGGTCAACAACTTTGAAATACATATGATAATATATCTGCAAGTGGATAGGCTTCAGGTTCTTTAATTGTTCACATTTTTCTTATATCTACAGGAAGCTACCAGGGCTGTTGCTGAAGCTGAGAAGAAGAAAAGAGAACTAGGCAATGCTGCAACTGTTGTTACTGGGACAAAGCATAAAAACGGTTCTTCTAGTAAGTCCGCTCATGAAATGCTCCCATTAGGCTGTTATATTGGGGTGCAGAGGCATATAGACCTTAATTGTGGTTTTAGGATATAGTATGGACCTCAATTCCCTTTGCTTATATTAATACAATAAATTGCACTTGCAGGAGAACGCATATTCCGCATTGGTTTTGTCCGCTACAGAATGGATTCCTCAAGACGAACTCTTCAGAGGATACCAAGTGGTACTAATATTTATTTCTCTTTGATAATGCTTATGATGTAGCTATAAAGATTTTTTTTTTAAAAAACTTCTCCTTGACCTCCTTTTCTAACTTCTTGGGATTTTTGGGGCTGCTTCTGTTTGCAACATTCTTTATTATATAATTGTGATCTTCCTTCTTCTATGACATGCATTACTTGTTTTATGATCCATATTATTTTTCTGTCATTCAAGGTCTATATGATAGCATTTCTTGCAACATTTCCTTGAACAAATGGACTGTATTGTTCCTATGATCTTTGACCTTGAACTGAGATCTCATTTTTGGGATTGATGCTCAATCAACTTTTTTGAAGGAATGTTTTTCTTCATTTAGAATTGAAAATTAGATCCATGTCCTGAAGCAGTGAATCTTCTTTCTTTGCTGTTGCTTGTGGGTGTAGTTACTTGGGCTGCATGTACTTCTTTTGAAGCTTGTGAGTATGCGCTAAATCGGTCTAACAAGTTATTGTAAATTTTGAAATGTAGATGACGAATCACCATTAACTGCAGCTGGTCAAAAAGAGAAGGATGGCAAGCGAACATATGTCCCAAGCAGATTAGTTATTGGAAAGAATGAGTATGTCCATTTTTGCGTTGCATGCCTCGGTGCTAGTTGACCAGCTGATTTGGAAGTATAGTAGATATGGTGTTTTTACTCAATGTAGTCACTGTAAATGGATTGGCAGGTATGTTCGAATCGGCAATGGTAACCAGCTTATTAGAAATCCGAAAAAGCGGATTCGCATTTTGGCAAGTGAGAAGGTTCGGTGGAGCTTGCATACTGCTAGATCACGATTGGCTAGAAAGCGGAAGTATTGTCAATTCTTCACAAGATTTGGAAAATGCAACAAAGATGATGGGAAATGCCCTTATATTCATGATTCATCCAAGATTGCTGTCTGTACAAAGTTTCTGAATGGTTTATGCTCCAACAACGACTGCAAATTGACTCATAAGGTTTATAAAATTTGTGCTTATCTATCTTGAGTGATGGCTGATATATCCTTGCTGCTGATACGAATGTGATTATGTCTCTACAGGTCATTCCAGAAAGGATGCCAGATTGTTCTTACTTTTTGCAAGGTACCGTTTTGAATTCTGGGCTTATTGAACTTATTGGTTTAAATGAGTAACAATTATCTGGCTAATTATCTGCAGGTCTTTGCACCAATAGAAGTTGTCCATATAGGCATGTACATGTCAATCCAAATGCCTGTACGTGTGAAGGATTTCTCAGGGGCTATTGTGCTGATGGCAATGAGGTATTGACTTATTCTGACATAAAGTTGTTTATGTTTCTTTCTGTTGTGGTAACTTATTCAATTGAAAATAAATTATGCTAGGTAAGCCTCGGTGGTGATGCTGGCAATATTTAACATATTTGTTAGTATTAGATGCTAATTGAACTGATTGTTAGCCAAAGTCTAGAAAGTATAATTCAGCTTTGAAAGTGGGATACATAGCCCACCTTTTTTTTTTACTACAGTTATAGAGCAGCTGCTGCAATAATGTGATGTTTTGTTTGATTAACCCTTTCCGTAATTTATATATTATGAATTTTAAGCTCAGACATTATAGACTGCAAAATTTGGTGATATAAGTAATCAAACCAGATCTTTCCATATTTTTTACTTGGATTTGTTTTTCTTTAATCAAGCTAAGCACTTTCCTTAGCTTTTTATGCTATTTCTTCTTGGAAGTTACTTCTCTGCAAACCTCAAGTTTAGATCATAAGTATTATTTTGTGATCTTCTAATATTTGCGAGGTGATGTAGAAATGGAAAATCCTGTTCTTTTTTCCCCATCTAACTGACAGTAAGCCTTTCCATACCCCATCTGCAAACTACTGATCAGAACAGGGCACTGCAACTTTGGGCATATGACTGACCATCGTTTATACTGCTTATTTGAAGGCTTTTTTGGGGGATGGGAAATGTGTGGCATGGCACAGGGCAAAATCATATTTTGATGCTTTTATATATATGGCTTTTGTTCTTAGCATTACAAAGTTTATTTTTGTGATGTTATTGTTTAATGCTCTCTCTCTCTCTTTCTCCAACTGCAACAATCTCTCACAAACTTTTGAGTGTGTAAAATGGAATATAACTCTGGAATACAGTGTCGGAAGAAGCACAGCTATGTCTGTCCCATATATGAGGCAAGAGGATCCTGCCCCCAAGGGTCCAAATGCAAGCTTCACCATCCCAAGAAGCGAAGTAAGGGAAAGAAAAGGAAGCAATTGCAGCAAAAGAGTAATTCTCAAGGCCGATACTTTTGTACAATTAACGTAAATGGATCTGAGCCTGGAATTGTTGTTTCTGAAAGGAACCCACATCTAGGTAATGGGAGCTCTACTGATTATATTAGCCTTGACGCTAGTGATGTAGACATGGAAGAGAACGACGATACAACTGCAGGGCAAACAACATTTGGTGAAAAGAAAGCGACTGATTCAGTATTAGATCTTGATTTGCTTACTAAACCAATTCGTATAATGAATATCTGATGACTGGTGAGAAATCAACAAAACTAATGGGTGGCAGAGGAATTCAATAGTATTCGGATGTGGATTTGTGGTTGAGAATTGAACAAAGCGCAAATAAAGCTGTTGAGTGAAGGAGAAGTTCAATTTTGTTGTATGTAGTGCTAGTCGGGTTTACTTTCGGCTAGTTTAGATGGTTTTTCTTCTGCATTTCTTCTTGAGAAATGTTAGGCCTGGATGGAATAGCTATAGTTAGGATATAAGTTGATAGATTTTCCCTTCTTTTCATTGCTGTATACGAAAAGCTTTTGCTCTTGTTTCAATGATCTTGTATAGGAACAATTTGTCCTGTATCCATTTCTTACAGTACATTGTATAAAGCTTAGAATTAATACAAGTAATTTTGACAAGCGTCTAAATTATGTTGACTGAGTTGAGCACGTAAAGTACATTTCTTACAGTATGTTCATTAAAGCATGCTCTGGTTATGTATGGGTTATTCGTTGGTCGTGGTGCCTGTTGAGTGGGTGGACGGGAGTGGTTGGAGTTCAACAGTTTCGGATATTTGGCCCCTGTGAACAAAAGAACCAAAAAGCAAAAGGGCATTAAATTAAATGTCTGGAGAAGTTTGTCTGTCTCCTAGGACCAGGATTCTTGAGATGTAAAATGATCAAACATCTGAAAGTGAAGTACTACTACCAGAGGATTTAGTTTCTGCAAAGCTACATTCTGATTTAACGCATTTTTTGAGATAAAACCTTCCGTTGTACTTCTTGTGGACTAATGGGAAAATGATGTTCTGACATAGAGATGGAGAAAACTTTATGCTTGGTAGTTGACTGTCAATTTTGTTGTTTCTGTTCTCGACATCCAATTAAACAAATCGATCTTGTCAAAGAAAAAGAAAAACAGCAAAAGGTACGTCTCATTATTCACCTTGGACGTTCCAAGATCTCAGGAAGTTTAAAAATTTTAGCTGCAAAGGAACAAGTTAACAGGATTTGCGTTGCACCTCATTGAACTGGCATCAACTGATAATCTCAGCAACTTCATCTAAAATGGCATTGTCAAACCTCTCCACAATGAGGTGGCTCGGATGCATAAGAGAAAGTAAGAAAGAAAACGCTCTTCTCCATTTCAGCTCAAGAGCAAGAAATACACCTTATAACTATCTTTGGAACTCCTCTTTAAAAAACTATATCTCAACAAAAGTTCCTTTTATAGAAAAATTAAGGCCTAGAAACATAAATTTTGTAAAAAACATGCTTTATCTACAAGAATCAACTAAATAATATGATGAATGCAAAATATAAAGGTAAAAGACCAGTTAAACCCCAAAGGAAATTTAACAGCAAGAGCATGAGCAGAGCAGAGAGCATGGGGGAAAATGGCCGAGCAGTGTCACTTGGCACCTCAGAACCTATTCTGCTTACATTGACCCTTGACCATGGCAGTCCGATCAGAAGCAGACGGATAAGCTTACCCTATTATTTATCTCACAATTGGTTTGTGTGGCCTGATTACACTTGCACTTCGGCTTACTCTTTACTTCCGGGAGCTGTTAGATCATTACGAGGTACAATAATGTCCAATATTTTCTTTAGGATAGCTAATCAATCTATGTCCAGGCCTGGAAGTGGGATTAAAGCTTTATCCGCTTACAAATGGCAAGACTTAAAACTAGCCATCCGCAAATTACTCCTCCATGGCTCAAGGCAATGTGAACTTGATAGCTATTGAGCTTAGTTTTTGTTGTTTTCACCTTCGATGTGTTAAAAGGACCCCGTAGCACTGCCCTATAGTTATGCACAAACTTCCCTTCTGGACCACAGTTTCAATGGACTGATCATAGTGCGTGTTTAGAAGCTTCGAGGCACACAAACACCGGCAACCTATCAGCCTGTTAGAAGATAAGTGCAGGACCATCCTCGCACTGAACTTCTCCAAGGCACGTAACACCTGGTAGAAGTGTTATTTCTTCTCACTGCAGTAGCGTCCCACAGATGCACATGTAAAGCCAAATATCTATATTACATTTTGCACTTATATTATAATATTGATCGGAGGTTGCAATGGATCTTTGTTTCAAGCGGTCGACTAGGGTGCACCATTGACATAAGGCTGATTGGTTCAGACATGGAGCACCACATCAGGAAGCCGTTTTATGATATGAGCAAATCAAATACAACATAAACGCGATGGGAAAGACCTGCATTCTGCCTGATGATTATGATCAGCTTCAGGGCACAAAGTTGTAAGATTCATGCTTATCAGAGATTACGAAAACAGCAAAATAGGCAAACATTATATGGTCTTGACGGTGTCAAAATTTGGTTCGTGACCCGTTCCAGCATGCAACCAAAAAGTTGAAGACTAAACAGATATTTAGCAGTAAAGCCAAGCTACATCACTGTTAACCCTCACTACAGCTGATGCAGCACATGAGTGTCTATACTGAAATTTCTTTTCTTGTTAGATTTAGTAATCTAGTCATCGGATATTGAAACTTGGACTTCCAGATTAAATCCTAATTACTGAGGCAGCACTTCCAAACATGAGAGATCCAACCATGGCTTAAACACTCCATTATGAGCCACCCTCTGCAAGAACATGAACGAGAAAGTGCCATCAATAATTCTTGTCTAAATTAAAAAGATTACAAAGAGATCTTCAAGGAATAAGCAGGACGAGTATATAGAAAATAAGGTTCATAATTAGGATTCGGACTTTCTTTCTGGGGAAGCGAGTTGTGTAAGCAAGTGAAACCAAGTACCAGCATAGCATTGTAGATGTTATTGGGATATGCAAGCACTGTACTTAAAACTAACTCATGATGAAAAGCCAATAATCAACAAGTTAATATTAGCATTTTTTTGGATTCCATGCTACCAGGTGGTCCAATAGGTTGGGCCATTGATATTTTATTTTATTTTGGTGCATTAATGGGTTGCTATGTTGATTTTTACATAGTTGACAGAACCAAATGGCATGATAATATGCAGTGTAAAGCAAAAATACAGCTGTATGACATAAAAACTCACCTGCAACCAGTAGAAAAATCCGCGCATGAGGTTCAAGACCTTAGGCTTATCATTTTCAGATGAATCAATTATTGCTGCCAGATCTACAAGGTCATAAACAACACTGTTTTTATTTTGGATGTAATGGTAATTAGCTAAAATCATAAGAGATAATTATGCATTCACCCAATGTAATAATAGATAGCTGAACCTAATGGAAATGATGCAAGTGTTTTGATTCCAGCACAAAAGACTATTATGCTTCAATGATGAACCTGTCCTAGGACTTCCTAAAACCTAACCTGTTGGCAACAATGATGAAAATTCAAAAAAATAAAAGGAATTATCAACATAATATCTAGAATAAACATATTTTGGTTGTTTGATGTTTACAAAAACATTCATTGTTGAGATAAAAGACTGATTAAAAATAGCAATACCACGATGTTGATCTAGATATGAATTTCCAGGGCCAGGAAGTTGAAATTGTTTCGGTCCACTACGCAATTCTTTGTCTCGGACCACCTTCCTTTTGAGGGTAGCTTCATTTAAAAGATCTTGATACTCCTTTTCATCAAAAGGCTTTTCCAGGATTTCCATAACTCCATCTCTAAACCGCAAACAACTTTTTCCAATGGAATTTTCGATGCACTCATCACTTTCAACCTTGCATTGCAAAACAGTACAAATAAGAAACCAACTTGCTTAAAACATGAAATGAAATCTGTTATAACAATAGATAACAACTTGGGGAAGGAAAAGGAAATAGGAAAGAGGAAAAGCTTGAGGAGGAAATGATACATACAAGTATATATTTTGAGGTCACGAATGGGGTATGAGCATCATCAGAGAATGGATCGACATCCACTACAATCACTTCTGAATCCACTGAACTCTCTTCGTACTTTTCAAGTATCATTTCTTTCCCATTTTTAGGTGCAAACACCACATAACTCCCTTCTTGTCTCACACAATTCAAAAAGTTCCGGTATGTTTCATCTACCACATCCATATTCTCAATCTTAGAATTAACAGAACCAAGAACCCTTGCACTGGACCTATTGCTGACATGGTCATTAAGTTCAGATGAACTTGGATCCAATACAAACTTTTTCATCTTTTCTTCAACCACTAAATTTTCTGTTACCAAAACCCCTCGAGTTCCCATTTTATCTCTTTTTTTGCGCGCCCTCCTTTGTCTAAACGTTTCGAATCTCCTAGAGCAGTTCTGGAAATCTCTTTCATCATTTGTTTGTTTACTGGCCTGAAAAGTCCCCATTGCCTTTGGATTCTCTACAGTGCCACTTTCATATTGCTCATTACATGCTTCATAACCGACAATTTCCATTACCCCATTCATCGTAGGAGCCTCAAGAAAATAAGAATCTCCATTTTGTCTCAGCTTCTCAATGTACATTTTATAGTGAGGGTCCATATCATCACCAGCATCATCATTATGACTATCATCATGATCAGCATCATCAGCAGCAACCATATCAATGTTTTTCTTGACCCCAGAACCAATAAAATCATCAACATTTTCAGAAAACGCAAGTTGCATAAAGCAAGTGTCAATAGGTACAGCATTACATGTAGCAAATGGAGGAACGTAGGCAACATTATCATCAAGAGCCACATCACGTACAAATCCACCAGTAACAACCCCCTTGTTGGTATGACTATGCTCTACAATCTCAGTAACAACAACACCGGTACTACCAGTATTTGATGTACCACACTTCTGAACATCCAAAAGATTGCAGAAACATCCACAGTCAATAATCTCAATATCCACCTCTTGTCTCTCTTCTTCATTATTATGGGTATGCCCCCCTCCATTTTCGTTGTGAATACTACATTCCTTCGCAAGCTGTTTGGAATCCAAAGCACTGCAGAACAACCCGTGGTCAATATCCAACTCTTCACTACTAACTCTATTATTAGGCGTACGTTCTCCTCTATTTTCATCATCGATGTGAGAAAATTTGCTTATCGGGGAAGTACTTGAAACTTTATGAATTTCACCCACATTGGCCCTGGAACCAACATCCTCAAACTTTCCTTCTTCTGCGTCAACATCTTTCTGGTCAAACTTAACTGAGGGGATTTTGGTTGGAGCTTGGTCACATTCACCCAAGGACTGGCTGAAATCAAGATGGGCGTGGTTTTCACCGCCATCATCATCATCATCATCAAGTAGAATATAATCAACTCCTGCAACTTCTGCTAGAGCCATATTACAATTACTGAGACCATAATTTCGTTGTGAATGAAGTTTAGAACTCTGCAAGGCAACGCTCCGTCTCCTCAACCGCCTTGCCAACCTTGGATCATCATCCTCAACGTCTACAGCTACTGGTGGCGGCGGATCACTGGCTCTGTTCGTCTTTCGTTTCATCCTATCCAGTCAAAAGCAATAATATAAAGAGAAAAGACGCAAATTTTCTTTGAACACTTCCAATCCTTGGCCAAAAATGTTCCTGCTTTAAAACAAAGAAAAGAACAACAAAGAAAAGGCACCCGTAAACTGCAACATTAGACTAAGTCACTAATACATATCATGCAAAAAGAAGAAAAAGAAATTTCAATCTTCCCATCCAAAAACAGCATGTCTCACGGGCACCGAGTTTAGAAAATCAGGAATGATGATATGCAAAAGCACAAATCTTTTTCCTTTTTGAACAGTCACATGCTCGCATAAAAAGAACTTTCAATCTTCCCATCCAAAAACAGCATGTCTCATGGGCAC
>JANSVB020000033.1:4122383-4133069 GCA_025504935.2 Erythroxylum haughtii
TATATTTTGAATTATAAGCTAATCAAGTGATTTCGAAAAATCAAGAAAGCAAAATTGGTTTTAAATTATGATTTTCGTATGATTAAATTCCTTGCTTTTGGAATGATTTTAGAAATTGTTATATGTACAATGATTTAAAATATTGTAATTATTATTTTCGAATGCTTAAATTCTTTGATTTTGTAATGAATTGAGAAATTGATCCAATTGTTAAATTGATTGTTTTCGAATGATTGGATAAATTGTTAAAATTCGCTTCGGATGATTTGATAAAAATCAATACAGTTGTTACATTCATTTGTTTTGACTGATTTTGCTAATTATGAAAAGTTTGCATTCTTTGACTTTGATGCAATTGCTTGTTATGTGAACTTTGAAATTGTGGAAATTATGAATGGAACTTGTTTGAATTATGATTGAGAATTGATAAGTGAATATGTGATGACATGGAAAATTAAGTTTTGAAATATGCTTTCGGACGTTTCGATTTTCAAGTATAAATTATGTGTTATGTGGGTTTGGTTAGGTCCCATAAGTATGAGCCAAGTGCACTTGTCTCCTTTTTATGGGCTTCACTCGCCTTGCCGCTAGAGGCATTGGAGCTCCGATTTTAAACTTCCATAAATTCAAGGCTACACTGGACCGCTATGCAGGAAAGTGTAGTTCACGGCTGCACAGAAACGCTATGCAGGAATGTGCAGTACGTTCTGTTTTGGACCGACCCAAACAGTTTTGATGTGTTACGTGATATTGATTTTGTTTATATTTGTGATGCATTTATAATGTGATGCATTCAAGTTTTTGAAATTGTTCATGATTGGTGAAAAATGTGAGAATTTGGAAAAATAAGAAATTGAGGTTTGTAACCGTGAAATTTTTGGAAAGTTATTATGAATGATTTGAAAAGTTGAAAGGTTTGAGAAATAAGGTTTTGAAAAATTTGCTACTGTGAAATTTTTATAAATGGCAAATGTTTTGAGAAATAATTTTTGCTTATTTTTCGATATATAAACATGTTATCCACGAGCTATAACCTCGCCCCCCTTTCATCCCCATCTCCAGGTATCGGATGAAGGAAAGTCAAGATATTTGTTCGATTTTGCTTATTTTGTGTTTTGAATAATTAGGCTTTTGGTATTGATCTGTATATGGCTTGGAATGCCATTCCGATTTTTGTAAGAATTAATTCATATGGATTTGTGTATTGAATTGAGTTACAACACTTGTGTATGATTATGGGATATGAATTATGATGTATATGAATATGATTGGTTTGGGTTTAGATTGATTTATGAATTTGCATATTGAATTGAGATGAATATGAATGGGATTGTATATGTATGGGATTGATTCTGATTATGGATTATGGATTGAGACTTATTGAAGTGTTTTAGGTATAGAATTGTGTTTGTTTATGCTGGGATTCTGGACAGGAGCTCCGACGAATTGTGTGGACTGTTTTGGAATATAGAAGTGAGTTTTAAACCATTTGCAGGTTTTTGGGTTTTTTTTAAATACAGACGTTATGCTGCCCAATTTTTGAAAAAAAAAACGACAAATAAGAATTGATTAGAAGATGAATTATGGGATTTGTATGAATGTATAAGAAGAATCTTATGATTTGGGATTTGGTTTTGAGGACGAATTTTTCCAGTGGGGAAATTATATTGTTTTGATTTGTATAAGATTGAATAAAGATGAAAGAAATGAATGAGTAAGCAGAAAAAAAAATTATACCAGGTTTCGATTTGGCTTAGTTTAAGGTTCCAACGCGATAAGCTTTCTAAAGTTCACGTTTCGGATGTCAGAGTGTGATTTTCAGTTTTATCGAACTGTTTGTTTGCTTCCGATTCGCTCGTTCGAATCGTTTCGCTTTGTTATTTGTTCTTTCGTTTTGATCTGATTTGCGGTTTTGGTTTTGTCCGTTCGATTCTTTCGATGTATGTTGTCCGTTCTTTCGTTTCTGATAATTTGTATTAGATCTCGGATTTGTTTCTCTTTGATCGTTCCGATTTCTATTCGCCACTTTGTTTCCGTTGGTTTCAGTTTTTCCGGTTGAGGTCCGGTCTCAAGATCGGGTCCCAACATTTATGATATCAGAGCTCAGTATTAGGATCTTACATAGGCGTATATGTCTGTTAAGAGTTTGTTAAGAGTTTACATGTGAAAGTATGTCATGAATCATTTGAAGAATCTATGTGGTTTTGACGTGATTAGTTATGATCATTTGTATCCGAATGTGTTAATGAATGAGATTAGAATTTCTTGATGAATTGGGATGAATTGATATTGATTATACTGTTGTGAGATGAAAGAATGACTACTTGAAAGATGAGATGAAATGAAATAGTATTTTGATATGATATTGGCATTTGACACAAGAAGTGAATAAGTGTGAATAAGTTGAGAAATATGTGTGATAAGAAATTAGATAAGAAAGTGAGTGATTATGGTCATTTAGAAGCAAGTACTTGGTGTTTTCTTAAGTTAGAATTTCGAAGACGAAATTCTTTTAAGAGGGGGAGAAATGTTAGACCCCGAACTTTTAGTAGAAATTAGAATTATTAAAATGAAATTCAAAGAGTGTTTTTGTATATGTATTGTGTTAGAGATGTTTTTGTTCTTTAAGAAAGTTGATGAGAAAAGAATTGATTGGTTTTGATGACTTTGATATTTGAGTAGTTTTGCATGGGTTATGAAAGTTAAAGTGATTGAGTTCATTGAAATGGAAGTTGAAAATCAAGAAATAAAGAGAAAAAGTGCGAGAATTTGAAGAATTAAGAAAGTTTGAATTTTTGGGGATGAATAGTTGACTTTTTGATTTAGGCAGAAGTCGAGATAATGATCTTCATAAAACTTGTAGCTTCTGTTGAAAGCTTTCTGTCGCCATAAAGTATGGTATTTTTTGATATCGGAATTGAAAGTTATGATCTTCCAAAGTTAAGGTTATTTTGCTTTGTTTGAAAAATGCTATTTAAGGGTAAGTTTGTGTGTACTGCTTTGAGGGGAATCGTTGTACTGATGTGGTCTTAATTAGAGTAAGTGGTCTACAGGAAAGTTGTAGCTTGTCTTTCAATCTTTCCAACGCTATAAAGTATGCAATTTTTGGATGTGGGAATTAGAAGGTGTGAAATTTGAAGGTTTGGATATTGTTTAGGTGATTTTTAACAGGATAGAAACTTTGACTGAAAAATTGACCTAGTTCGAGGTTGAATTTGCTTTTAAGTTCTTCATTAAAGTTTTAGATTATGTCTTGATCTTTCCATTGATGTGAAGTATGCAAATTTTGGACCTTTTAATGTGAATTTATGATTTTTAGAAGTTTCTGTTACTATTTTGGCATGATCATTAGTGGACAGAAACTTTGAAGTCATTTTTGACTTCCTTAAAGGCCAAATTGATTTTTCTATCCTTCATGAAAGTTGTGGGTGCTTTCTGATCTTTGTATTGATATAAAATATGACATGTTTGGGCCTTAGAGTTGAAAGATAGAAATTTTGGAAGTTATGTGACTTTTTAGGGTGACATGATTTTGGACAGAAAGTTTGAGTGAGTTTTTGACCCCTTTATAAAAGGAATTTGTTTTTATGTTCTTGATGGAAGTTGTAGAGCTTCCTTTGAACTTTCTTTTGATACCAATTTTGCAATTTCCGCATCGTCAACTTCATCACGTCAGATGGCGGTGGTGTTCCTGGCAAACTCCGTCTCCGGCTCCTCGTGTAAAAATTTGCATGGATTGCGATTACACTTTCCAGCCCTCCAATAGACACAAACTCGAGGTTTCACTGCTTTCATTATGCGACATGGACTATGGAAGTATGGCTAGATACTCATTTCTGATCACCAAACTTATAATGGCCAGTTTCTTGTTTCTGTTATGATATTCCCTAGCCAGTCCATGTCGGTAAAATAGTGGTAAAAGCAGAGTTTTACAACTTCTTGGGTTGATCTTTTTCTTGTTTATGTACAGAAATGTTGAACCTTACTGAACACATTTGTTGGGAACTTGTAAAGAAGGAAGGATATATTGCCATATGGCAGAAGCCTTTGAATAATAGCTGCTATAATAATCGTGATTCTGGAGCGAAACCTCCATTATGTGATTCAAATGATGATCCAGACAATGTTTGGTGCGTCCTGGTTTCCTTTCACTTAATTAGTCATAAAATGATTTGACACTTGTTCTTTTAGTTCTTCAGCGGATGGGAACAATATGACATTTCACATTGAATGCTTGAGCAATCGCTCAGATAGTCAATACTGGGATCCTTACCGAGAATAAGTACATATCTTAGTGCTTTAATTTAATTTTATTGTTTTAAGTGATGTTCTGTAAATCCCATAAGCACCAGCTGCAAACTTCTATCGAGACTGAGAGTTGCTTTGATAGCTTGAAATTCACTTGATAATTTCCTACTTCCACACTCCTAAAGAATGAATCAAAAATTATGTTTTGACGCAGATTATGGGTATTTAAGTGTATTCTATGTCTTCCGGACTTGACTATCGTTGTCTATGTGATGGCTGCTGATTGACTATGCTGAGCAGCAACTCAGCAAAAGTTTTCTTGGCCTTGTTACTGTTATCAAAAGCAAAATGACAGGAGTTAAAAGTTGGACTATTTTGGAATGAAATCCATATGCATTTTTGGTTCACAAAGATAAAAAAAGAAAATGTAAACATGACTCCTCCATTGCAGGTATGTAAGCTTGAAGGCATGCATAACTCGATTGCCCGAGAATGGTTATGGAGCCAATTTGACTTTATGGCCTGAACGCCTCCAAGATCCACCAAATAGGCTTCAAAGCATAAAAATGGACGCCTCCATATCCAGAAAGGAACTTTTTAAGGCAGAATCACGATATTGGAGTGAAATAATAGAGGGATATGTTGCATATATGCATTGGAAGGAGATGAGTTTCAGAAATGTAATGGACATGAGAGCTGGATTTGGAGGGTAACTTCTTCACTTTCGTAATGGGTATTTTCATTGCCTTTATCTGATTGTTAAGTTTAAGAGAGTGCATAAGTTATAGCATCAACGTTTATGGCAGATTTGCGGCAGCATTGCATGACCGCATTGATTGCTGGGTTATGAATGTTGTCCCTGTCAATGAGTTCAACACCTTGGCTGTTATATATGACCGTGGACTTATAGGAGTAATGCATGACTGGTAAGGAGAACGGCAATTTCACTGCTACATCTAATTCATATTATTGCAGTGGCTACAGTATTATATAAAGCTACTACTCTCATTGTTTGACACACAGAGGTTAAATTGGAACCATCAAACTCACGAATCTTATAATTTTCTGACAGGTGCGAGCCATTCGACACTTACCCCAGAACATATGACCTGTTACATGCGTCAGGACTATTTTCAGCGGAGCAGAAAAGGTTTAAAGAACTTCAGTTCACTTCACAGTATACTCTCTGTTGGTGGGTGATTAACATGCATTTTCTTTTTATCCTTCTCCAGGAACAAGTGCAATATCTCCACCATCATGCTTGAGATGGATCGGATGCTAAGACCCAGTGGAGTTGTTTATATATTCGATACACTATCTATCATAGAAGAACTTGAAGATATAGCATCTGCTATGGGATGGGTACCAACAGTTCGTGAATCGAATGAAGGTCCCCACTCGAGGTGGAAGGTTTTGGTCTGCAATAAGCTTATGCCATGACTTGCCTCATCCCCTCAAGTGGGAATGATAGTTTACACGTTTGTGCAACTTTAGTTTCGTGGACTTGCCATCAATAGCCTCATTAATAGTGTAGAGAGTGCAAGACAGCTATTCAACACGTGGGTAAACAGCGTAGAAACTTTTAGTTGATGATCAAAACTGCAATTTTTCATGTAAAAATTGGAGTGTCTTTCTTTTGGTACATCTCATTTTTATGCTAATCGTTTATCTTTTAAAGATGCTTTTTTTTTCACAGTTTTTGGCCCCTCGATGCATCTGCAAACGCACAAATAAATGCTCAGAGCTTCATTACTTCGGCTTTAAGTTCAATTTGTGTGTTTCCTTTACATAAATAACGAGTTTACTAAAAGAAAATGCGCACAAAGGAATCATACAAGAGGACACCGAGGAATGCCAGTATGAAACAAAAACAATCCGAAAGGCTATTAGATGAGGTCTTAAACTGCATTTTAGGAAGCCAAACTGAAGAGATCTTCATGATATTTTAACTTAGACCAATCTCAGATAAATTCCTCTGTAGTTCCCCTGATACCAATCTCAAAAAGTGGACAATTTGCATACGAGGAAGAAAATTTTATCGCCAGGAGAGCTTACCACTTACCACAAGATTGTATGCTTCTAAAAATAATTATCACTGAATCAAGTGTATGGTAAATGAATCTCGATTATATTAAGCTATCACCTTGAATAGTGCATTTGAAAGAAAACTAGAGAAAAGATACTGACTTGTGTACCTATAAGACATCATTTACAGAAACCCAGATTCGCCTTAATGACGCCAACAAATTTCTCATTTTGCTTCTGTTATCACCGTTCAAAAGTCTCATCACACACGTCTGGCACAATGGGAGAGACACATATAGAGATTGTCTCCCTTCCGTTTAAAGTTACCCATAAGCCCACAGACAAAAGTTCCCTTGACATGTTCACTTCTATTCAACTTCGTCCTTTCTACTTCAAACTTAACAACCAACAGATACATTAAAGATCTGCTCAAAAGAAAAAGGTCGTCAATACACTAGCAATTCACTTATCGGCGATAAAGATGAAAAATGCTTCCAATCAAGAATTCCAAGGAAGATTATAGCTCCCTATAGTTTCATGGATGAATCTCGATGTGCTGCTGCTGTATTAACTTGTTTGGAGAGATATGCTTCATAGATCTCCACCACAAGCCGTGGGTCCTTTTCCACAAGCTCCATGTACTCCTCCCTTTTGGTAAGCTTGTCCATGTTATCAGTGATCAATGACAAGGCTGTTTCAAGCAGATTCTTGGCGTTATGCTGGTGTGCAAAGGCAAAGCTCATGACTGAATTATCCCAGTTCAATCTTGACACCAAGAACTTCTCGCAATAAGCCTTTAGATACTTAACTTGATATTTTTCAGCCAACACTAAAAGGTCACACGCCATTTGCTCATCAAGGCATGCTTCAGCAGTGTATAAATAGTTGACGAAGGTGCGAAGGGCATCATATGACACATCGCTAATCTTGATGGTGCCACTTCTGCTCTCCTCCATTTCATTCTCAAGCATTGCTTTAAATACTGGGGAACGACTGACCTGATCACGAAAGAATATTATCATGACATAAGTATGCAAATCTAATCCTATCGGGCATTTAATAAGAGAGTTTTGATTGAATTAGTTACTATAGTAGGAAGCTATGATACAGCTCAGTCCAAATTCCAACAACATGCCATCGGACCTACATCCTATTAGACCAAAATGTAGCCAGAACTTTGGTTAACTCTATGCAAAGATGTCAAAAAGAAACACAAAACATTGTGTCAAGAGCACGAGATTGAACCAAATGATAGCACGTGATTATAAGGGGGTATTCCCTATTATTAACATATCTAACCCAAGTTGACCAAGAATGAACTATTGAACAGAATTTTTTATAAATCACAAATGAATTACAGAATCCTTTATTGACAGCAACAGGCAATGATGATAAAGTATATACTGCAATTATGCACATGTCATATGTGTGTGTTAATTGATTAGAGAAGAAACAAAAAAGGAACAACTGAAGCAAGCGATTGTTTTAAATGTATCAATATCATTCACAAACAGAATGTTCATCAACTAGCTTCGGCAGCAAAAATGTAACAAAGAAGAACTGAAATAATAATGTCTGATTCAACTTTGAGAAACTGCACGATTGTTGAGCATCCTGATTCGACGAAGAAAAGTTTAGAATACCAGTTCTACACATTCAACAAGATGGTTAAATTACTCAATGTTCTCTTTTTTGGACAAGGCACAAAGAAAAATGAAAGAGATGAAAACAACAGGGCTGTGGAACTTAAAAAAAGTGCAATTCACTTTCTTCACCAAATTTTACAAAAATGCACATATACTTGGAATCTTAGCCACTATAAAACGAAAAATATGCAAATGTCATCAGTCCGTATGAGCTAAGTGCCAAAATACGAAAACTGCTGTCTTTGATCGGACCCAAGTTTACCCAACCTTACACAGTAGCGCGATTTCATTCAAAACATGTAAGCAACATGTAAACCGACAAGATATAAGTATTAACTTCCTTTAGTAAACACCAACTCTAGTTACATAAACAACTCAAACGATCACTCCATCTAAACGGCAGAAGTCAGTAAAATAGAAGTAAAGAGGGCAAACAGAAAATAGCCAAGTTCCCAAATTGAAAAAATAGGCACTGACCAAAACGGCCTTATGTGCGGGTACAGGCACCGGAGACCCAATCAGACCATCGTCCGAGGCGGCGAGAAGAACTACATCAGTGAAGTAAGGCCCAGATGAGGACCTGTTGATGTTACTATTTTGATGATACTGGTGGTTGTTGTTAATGTGAAGAAGATGGTGGTGGTGGTGGTGGTGGTGGTCAAGAGGAGACCAAAATCGCAAGAAAGCAACTTTGGCTTTAAGATCTTCGATCTCTCGCTTGAGCTCTTCCTTGGTCTCGCTCGCCTCCTCGTAGCACTCCTTACACGTACCGGCGTCGCGCGTGCCGTACTCGTCCTTGCAGGATAAGCAGCGCATCGTCTCGCTATCAGATTCCGTATCTGTTCCCGATTCCATGTGGGAGTGGGTCCTGTGGCACCGCCGCTCACTCATTCCTGGTGCTCCTGCTCTGACTTACGGTCTTGCAGTTTTCTTAGTTGAAGCGATGGAAAAAAGTTGTATATAACGATCGTGAAAAATACAAGAATTGTTAATTATTTTTTAAATAATATTTAATGACACGTCGTTAATACGGAATTAAAGCACTTTTCTACCAAAAATTAAAATTTAAAACAACAATTAGCCTCAATTTAGTTAAGCTTATTATTTTCTGTAGATCTTTTTGAATTTTTTTTTGAAGTTAATTGATTGTTTAACTGTTATTTAAAAAAGAGTTTTTTTGAACGAACTTTATATAGTGTACAGTTTAACAGCATAAAAATAAAAAGTTTAACTATATTTTATTTTGTAATAAAATTATTTATGCATATCAATATTATTTAAAGTATATTAAATAATATATAAAGTATAATATATTAATTATTATATAATTTTAAACTATATGAAACATAAATAAAAATATATCTAATTAAATATTTTATATAGATTATAATATAAGTAAAACTACTATCAAAAATAAATATTAAAATATATAAAAGTTAAATAATATTATATAAATCTCAAAATAAATATTCAAGTTGAGTAAATAGTTAAATACATAATAAATAATGCATTTTATTGTAATATAAAATATGAGTTTGTAAGATAAACATGAAGATAAGTTTGTGGGTATTGTGAAATTATGTGTAAAATATAAAGACAAAAGGGACTAAAAATAAGCTCATTAATTGTTATGAAAAATCTACCTAAAAAAGCCATTTGAGAGGTTTTTTTGAGAAACTTCAAATTTGAGCTTCTTAAAAAATTGTATTTTGATTTCCAAAAAAGTCATATCTATTAAAGAATTACTTTTTTATTTTACAGTCAAACACCTATTTTTCTTGAAAAGGGTTTTTTTAGTAGAAAAAAGTATTTATTGACTTCCCTAAAAACCCATCTAAATAGACACTAAAAAATTTTTTGTAGTAGAAAAAAGTGCTTATTGACTTCCAAAATGTTCATTCAAACAGGCACTTACACTCTTTTGTAGAAAGTTTCATGTTAATTTTAATACTAATGTTCTTTATTTTTATTTATGAAAATTTACCAAATTAAAATAAACTATTTAGAGTCATAATTATTGTATATAGATGAAATTCAAGTTGCATTTTTTATTTTATTAGGTTAAAATTTTTATTTACATTTTGAGGTGGTCCTTATGTTAATATTTTTAATGCTTATAGATGGATTTTATTAGATAATAAGTGCTTGTTTGGATGTACTTATATCAGTAGAGTTTTTATTGGTAGAGCTTTTGTCAGTGGAGCTTTTCTGATAAGAGCTTTTCTAATAAGTCTCAGAAAAGCTAGTTGATTGTTAATTAAAAAATAGTTTTTTAAAAGAACTTCATACAGTAGATTGTTTAGTAACATAAAAATAAAAAGTATTTTTATTAATTTTAACTACATTTTATTTTGTAATAAAATTATTTATACATATAGACTATTTCTTAATAAAATTATTTCTCATGTTATTTTCGTTATTTTGCTTCATTATTTCACAATCAAATCAACTCTTGTACCGTATTACATGGTTTTATAATAAATAAAACTCCAATGAAATTATATTCAAACTTACTTTGACAAATTTGCTAGTATGGTCCAAGCTTTTATACAAGTCGATTCTTTAATTCCATTCTCTTCTTCATCAATACAGAATAATTGGAAACCAATTGTTAGTCCCCACCACTAACTGCAAGCTTGCTACTGAGTGAAGTATTATTTCCCTCGTACAAACTCGTTATGGGAACAAAGTGAAGAAAAAGAGTATGAAAAACTTTCTCTGTATTGATTTCTTACCAACACACCCGATATGTACACTTGTTTTTCTA
>JANSVB020000033.1:4137313-4151258 GCA_025504935.2 Erythroxylum haughtii
TAAACACAATCATAGCCTAATCTCTTCAATTAATCATAGATAAACTAAATCCATAACCATTCCAAGCCATCTAACACTATAAACTCATAAAAAATTCAAAACTCAACTTTCTCTCACTTACCATTTTTCCACCATTTTCGTATTTATTGGTTCATGAAGAAACTCTCTTCTTTCTCCATCCTTTTCCTTCTTGAAAGAAGCATGAACATCATCTTGGAAGCTTGGAAAATCAAAAACCCTCACTTCTCTCTCTTCTTCCTCCCTAACCGAAGCTTCCACTCTCTTCTTCTTCTTCATTTCTTCCTCTCCCTTCTTCTGTTATTTTCGTGAACCTTCTGCTGCTGTAAATGGGTAAAAACGACAGCTATAGGTGAGTTTAAGGCCAGGTCATTAAATGGGAGTAAATGACTTAAATGCCCCTTCATTTAAGTGAAATCCCTAAATACCCCTGCATAGGATTTTCAAAATCTGATATTAAAGTAAATGAAAAATAAAAATTCAATTCAAATAATTATAATTTACAAACTGAGTTCAAGCACAACTGTAAAATATAAGATGAATCAATGGCACGTATTATTGAAAATTGTTAGAGATGGGAAGGATTTAATGCTCTTATTCATGTACATTCTTAATAACAGAAGTTAGATTCATAAAAGAAATTATAGTGTGATATGAATTTGATTGACACAATTTTTTATAATTAGGTGAATTTAAAAATTTGAAAACATATTATAATTTATTAATATTCATAATTATTTTATATTGTCGTTATAGTTATCAATATCATTATCACTATGGCTATGGTTATTTTTATTATTGATGCTAACTGAATGTGTATATTTGATGAAAAATTTATGTAAATTGAGAGTTAATTAGATTTAAAATCTTATAATATTACAAATAATATTAAAAAGTTCAAAGTTTTAATTAAAGATGACAAATGGGTCTTGCCCCGAAGTTGATAGATCATGTCCGGGTTGATCGAGCCTTAGATTAAGCTTGGGCCCAATCATTTCAAAAAATGTATATATTTTATTGAATTAAAGGTACGGGACTTTTTTTTATAGTTTATCGATTTTTAATGTCATAAGATTTAAAATTATTGAATAATGTCATAAAATTTAAAATTATTGAATTTTAGATTTTAATAAAAAATTATGTGAATATTTCAGGCCGAATAACTTCAAGAGGTGTGCCAAACAGAGGTCCAATCATCTCGAAAGTATGCAAAAGCACGACCCCTAAGCCCAATCATTTTAACTGAAAAATTCAAAAAGAGCGAAGCACTGGATCGTAAAAGAAGAGAGCGAGGCTCATGAACGCAAGTGTTACCGTGTCACAGAGCCGTAGTAGTAACAATAGTAGTAAAGAAACGGAAGCCATGAGAGAGCCGGCTCCCACTTCCAACACTTTCCACCATCGATACGACGCTTGCAAGGTACCTTCTCTTTATTCTTTTCTCTACTGAATTTCTCGTGTTTTTGTGAAATTTTGTTCACATTATCAACCTTTTTGCTGATCCCGTCTCAGTAACTTACTTGATCTTCAGCTATCTGTAGAGATCTAAGAACCAGGGCTCATACTTTGTGAATTTGGAATGGATGATTGTGATGGTTGACTGGTTTCGATGGCTGCGGTCCTCTAAAACCGTTGTTATTTGTTAATGTACTCTTTTTAAACTGTTGCCAAATAATGCTGGAGAATGAAATCTAAAGTGATTCAAGTTTGAAGGCACTCTTGATGGAGAGTGTTTTCTTGTTTTGGACCTGGGTTTAATTTGCTTATCTTGTTCTTATTTTCCTTCGTTTTGCATTATAAAAATATATATTGGTCTTGTAGGAGGCAAGTTTGGTGAAATTGGCATTGAATGCTTTGCAAGGTGTGCAGTCGGCTATTCTCAGCATTGAAAAACTCCATGCTTCCTTTTGTTCTGATTCAGCTGATAGGACCCACCTTCGAAATTCTAGTTTATGGAATCGGTCTTCAAGCACTCAAGCATTGGGAAAAATCCTCAAGTCCATTGGCTGCTCAGGCACCTTGGTTTGTCTTCTCCGGAAATTTGTAGATAGTTTCTTGAATTTGAATTGTCATACATATTCAGTGAGAAAGAGCTACGGAGTTTCTGAATCAACTCGAGACCAACGTCACTGTGATGGTAACGCACAGAAGGAAGAGCATCCTCCTTACAGTCTAGTCAATCAGGCATTTGCTGTTGCAGTAGGGAAGGTTTTAGATGGATATGTATGTGCACTAGACACTTTATCTGCATCTGTATATTTGAGGCGCTCATCGAAGAGTGCTGAACTGCCTCCTTATGCAAATTATGGGTCAGAATGCCTGACTAATGTTGTGCATTCTGAAGTTAATCTGCTGGAGTTGTACTTGCACACAAAGGATTTGAGAACTCGGATTGAAGCTCTTGGAAATATTTGCGAATTAAATGATATAGCTCTTTGCTTCTCTGTGTCTCCTTTCGAAGATTTAATTTCTACTGCCACCTTAAAGTTTTTTAAATTCCACAGAGGAGGTGATCTTCTTACTTATTTGTATGAACATTTACAGGTCAGTTTACTTTAGACCTTTTCCCGCACTTTTATTTTCCTTTATGAGAAAGAGAAACAGTGGTATATTGAATACCTTAGTTGAGGCAATTTTTTCTTTTTATCCTTTCCAACTGTTGAATAGACTAGAGGAATAATTCACCAAGACCCTCAATTGATTTATATAGTAATAGAGAGCTAATTACATAAGGAAAAGGAATCCTAGGTGATTTAGGAGATCACTAGAATCATGGATTATTCCAATATATTAGGATTCCTAAGACTTTCCTAATACTCCCCCTCAAGCTGGAGGGTACTGATAGGTTCCAGAAAAACAGGTATGGAGAAATAGGTATTTGCTATAGATTTTTGTAAAACGAATACAAAATAATCTGGTTTCGAGGACCAGCACCTCTAGCCTATGGCTCACACACTCAACACTATACTCAATGCCCTCCTCTCCTCGTCTATTGCTTATTTATACTAAGAATTTGTTAGGAATAACAGATTCGGTTAGCTGACAACCAATCATAAGGTTGTCAGCCCCCTTCCCGCAACTAACATCCTATACGTATATATATATATATATATGTATTTGTAGAATAATAGCAGAGAAGAATAATTTTATTCTCTTAATCTTCTATAGGTTACAGCAGTAGTATATATATACAATTATCTATACTAAATATACAGCAGATTTCTAAGATACATGGAAATCAGTATCTTATCATAATCCCTAAAAATCAGGGATTTATATGAATCCTATACAATCTTCTAGATACTCCATATAATCCGACAAATAATTTCATAGTGACGCTAGCATGGAAGTTTGTGGTGGTGATGTCTCCACTCTATTAGTGTTTATCAGACAACTGCTATACTTGGCATGATGTATAGCTATGGTACAATTCACAAAAATAGTGTCTAAAAAGTTCAGTTCTTGGTATGAGTGACTGCCCCTTGAATTCCATACATAAGAAATGAATTGTGGAGAGCATGGACTTATATGAACAGTGGTTCTTCTTAGTCCTGGGATTGGTTGGAAAGTGTGCCTATTATTTAATGACATAATGTAGTTGTTTGTGCGACACAGACTTTAATATTGATGTTCATTTTGGTGGAGGAGCTATAAAGTAACCATGGAAAGAATATCCAAAATGTATGCAAACAGCTGTTTCTTGGTCACTTAATAACCATACTACTATTATTCATCAACAATTGTTAATTTCAGATAATACAAATAACTTGGTTATGATTCTATGTTGTGTGACTGAATTTGGTTGCTGAAGATCCTGGAAACATTGGTAGTTGACATGGTCACTAGTACTCTGCCTTTTGATCTGTCACCAATTTGTAGTGATTTGAATTGAGTAGGAAAGCTTGGAAGGTTGTGCAGTTCCGCAATAACTATTTTCTGCTACAAATTTACTGACTAGATACAGTTAACTATGTGCCTTGTTTATATTTTTTGTTGGATTTGATTTCTCCATCATTCTCTGTCATATATTTTTATATTACAAGTAGTGTTCATCCTTCTTAGTCTGTAACTTTTCTATGTGAGGTTTTTTTGTAGACCACAAATGAACCATGTCACCAGTTTCCTGCTTCCACGAATGGTTCAAATGTTGTTTCCAGGCAGTGGAGGGACTCTGTACTTGTAGACATGTATCAGTCATTAATTGGTGAGGAGGGCAGTCTGAGCAAGTGCATCCTAGATTCTCTTATGATGCCATCTAAGGTTTGTGACTTTACCAAAATGGATGCAGTTGGGTATTATTAGTTAACCAAGATGTCATTCTTGTTCTATTCCTTTTCATTTTTGTTCACATTTTTTGATTTGTTTCTTTAGGAGTCAGTTGTTCATGTTGAAGATGGTCAAAAATCATTTAAACAAGCTGAGTGGAAGCCTAAAAACGGTCATAATCGCGCCAAACATCGTGAGGGTGTTTTAACTGATGGTGCTCTGGATGAATCTTGTTGTCATTCAGCTACTGAGATGTGCTGCCGTGTTTTTCTTGGTGTCATACTTTCTGAAAAGTTCACTTTGTTGTGCAAGCTAATACGTGAAAATTTTGAAGGAGTGAAGGCTGACAACTTTTTTAGCCTACATCTTGTAAACCGAAGAATGAAAGAGAGAGCTTATGAATGCTCACCTGTGCTCTTTTATGCAGATATCCAACAGGTTATTACTTTTTCTGGTTCATGTTTCTGCTTTTCTGTTGTATTATTCTGATAATTTTTCTTAATTGATTTTATTACTGAAATGCCTGCTCATGCTTCATTTTCTATATTTCATGTTCCAACAACTTGAAATGCGAGCTTCTAAAAGCCTGGCTTTTCTGGTGGCATTGAATGTTTGAGATGATATTCTATGTCTACATCATTATCGCGCTTTTTCTTAATGCTCTGATATCTCGAGTATCTTGCTGCAATTTTAGTTTGCCCTTTTTGTGATTCACTGCCCTCTACTGTTTGTTCTGTTGACAGATAAAGAGCAACAATTTACAGGTCTCACTTGTTATGTAATTTATTATTGAAAACAACCTCTCTACTAGTTAGGATAAGGCTGCGTATTATTGGATCTCTCCAGAACGCGGATTGTTGTTATTGTTATTGTTATTGTTTTATTTGTTATTAATTTATGAGAATTGGAACCGTCATGCTATGTGCGAATTTTGATTCCCAAAAACCAATTTGATAAATTGAATGATACAAATATTGACATCTCTTTTTCTCCTCACGTTTTACTGTAACTTCAAATTATGGTGGATGTTTAAAGTCATGCTCATGCAATGCAAGCATTTTAATCAATTGAAGTTCTATTTCTTGTGTTGTTTGCTTAACTTCAATCTTCTTTTACCAGATGTGGACAAAGCTTGAGGGTGTTGGTAATCAATTGATTTCTCTAGCAAAAAGTCTCAAAGAGGTTTCAAAGGCTTGTTACAATGGAGAGGTATCAAAGACTTGTTACAATGAAGAGGTAGCGCGATCAAGAAATATTCTTCTATCATACATTGAATTATGAGATCAGTTTCATATGAAGTACAGTACTTTATTTCATATGAAATTATATTACTGCATTCTTTTAGTTATGACTGTTAAACAAGTGTGGCTTGATTGTGCTCTTTTCAGGTAGGAGGGTCTGGACCCTGTGCACCTGAAGATGGAGTCTTCTTTGTAAGTCATATTGAAATACTGCTAAATATATTGTTTCATTAGCTATGTGGATTGTTGGAACTTAGATGCAGGTGCTTATTTACCTCCAACATCATGAGAAATTTTTGTATGTATCCAAGTGCAAAAAGGTTGAATCTTTTCAACTGATGTTTAACATAGTTGGACTGGGAAAATACTCTAAAAGTTGCCATTTGCATAACAGGTTAGCACCACGCAGGAAGCTGAATCTTGTGGTAAATCAGAGGAACATTTTGCTGGATTTGAAGGTTGCACTTGCCGCGCTTGTGGGGGAAAGGCAGATGGAAAGGATTATTTAGTTTGTGATTCGTGTGAAGAGATGTATCACATCTCATGTTTAGAATCTACTCCCCTGGTGATTCCCCCAATATCCTGGTACTGTAACAACTGCATTTCAAGTGAAATGGGATCCCATCATGCCAACTGTGCAGTTTGTAAACAGCTGGGTGGTTGTGGAATCGACTTTAATCAAGCCAATGATAAAATCAGTCCAATGCATGACAAGTTCATTAAAGACGAGACTGCTACAACTTATGGCATGGTTCTTGGGCATGGATCACCGAAAAAGAGAAAAAAGTTGGGCGTTTGTGGAGTTTGTAAGAATGTTTTGAGAGAAGGTGACACGATAAAGAAATGTGATTATCGCTACTGCTTTCTTGGTCTTTACCATGAGAAGTGCCTCTCAGCGAAGCAGTTAAAATCATGTGGTCCTGATTGGTTTTGTCCTTCTTGTTTGTGCAGAATTTGCCTTAGTGAGGGAAAGAAGGAAGAAATTATTTTATGTGACAGCTGTTCTCATGGCTACCATGTTGGCTGCTTGAATCCACCACTTACTGTTATCCCATTAGACAAATGGCACTGTGACCACTGTCTCGTAAAAGTCAAAGAAATAAACAGGGCAATGAGGGCATATAAAAGGCGTCAAAAGAAATCGCGTCAGCAAATGCCAAAACCTACAAGAAGAATTGAAGTGGATAAAGGGTGGAAGAAATGTATTGACGAGAAACAGAATTTGATATGTGAAAAGGAACTGGATAAAGGGAGGGAACGAATGGACATTCTTTTGAATGCGGCTCTTAATTATGAAGAAAAGCTTTCTGGCAATCGAATGAAGAGTTGACAAGGCGATGATCAAAGTTGAAAATTCCATGCTTTTCTTCAGAAATGACTTCGATCTTGGATGGGTAAATAGTGCCAAGAATTTTGTTTCTGCCATTGTAAGGCATTTTAATACCTCCGTTTAGGTTGTAAACTCGAAGGTTCTGCTGACCTTTGGTTACTTGCACCAAAGTGTGATTTACGATGTGAATACTTGCTTGTTTGCAGTGATTCGTGCATTTCACAAGAAACAAGGAATCATTGGACTCATTGCTGGAAACTATTCTTTTAGCAGCAAGCAACAGATACTGCTTGGTTATGTACTTAATCTAGTCGCTGTTTTGATGGGGCAATTGAGGCAGATGTTTGTCACTGTCTGATGTAAAATGGAGACTGTTCAAACAACCGGTTGTGTCATAAGGGTCCTGCATGGTTCTGGTAAGACGTGAAATTTATTTTCAACTTTTATGCTTTGTCAAAGAGTTTTCATCCTTTGGTCGTTACCGTTGATGACTCAGGAATCAATTCTCTCATACGAGCAACCCCTCTGACTCTAATCCAAAGTTAGTGGCATATTTCAAGTGAAATCTCATTGATGTAGAAGGTGGTCTTACCAAGCTTAGTAATATGGCACGTACTAGATTTCAACAGCAGGATGCGGAAAGCCTGCAATATAAGCTTAAAAATCCATCGGACCAATAAACGAATACAAATTCTTTCTACAGAGCCCTGTTTCCCAGGTACTGACAAATTGCCCCGAGCAAAATATATAGTATTCAAAGTCATGTATAAATTTGGGTTGTGCGTTGGACCCTGCAAAGTCATTCGTTTTTCTAAATAAGGTTGAGCCACCGAGAAGTTGAGTAATAGTTGATTGCCAACCATGTCATTGAGAATAGATCATGGCTTTTTCAGCAGGTTAGGTTGGTTAAATAGGAAATGGATTTGCAGTCTTCAGAATGTGTGAAAGGAGAATAAAAAATGTGTCTCACAACTCAAAAGATTTGATGAGGGGTGTGCTGGATATAGTAAGTCAATAATTCCAATTGTTTATGAAACAGCGTATGATAGTCTGTCAACATTAAGTGGGGTGCTCTGCTTATATGAAATTTTTAGTGGATGGTTTAAGAATTTGAAAAATAATACACATGTAAGCAAGAGGGTGAAAGGGAGGTTCTGAGCAAAACTTGGCCATGTGAGGGCAGGAGCGGATTGAAAGCAAAGGAAATTTTGGTTTGTTTTGGGTATTCGGGGCCCTTCTCTGTCTTCGTTTTGGTTTTATAGAATTTAAATGAGTGCGCGCTGCTTGCACTTCATTGGTAAGAACCCACTTTGCATTGGGGGATGTTATCCTGCCCTTTGTTTTGGTGAGGCTTCTTTTGTTTGATCTTATGCTTATATATATATATGCGGAGTGTTCTTACCATAAATATATATTTATATATAGTTCTAGCTTTTCTGGGAAATCCCCCCAGTATAGGGAAGAAGACTTCATAGCATTCAGTAGGTCTACGACCAAGTCTTACTTTAATTTATCATGAATTTTGCAACGGATTCAACTATATGACGATCGGTTACTATCTAAATTTTTTTTTTTTTTTTAATTACCAACAAATGATGATCCTTGCACCTGTTCTTAAAGATAATAGGAATAGACTACAATGGCATACGAAGCCAAGGAGGTTTTTGACCAATCGGTTTCTATGTTGTGCATGACATGTGGATGACTTAGACATCCGTTGACCATCATATATTTGATAAGTCCACTACTTTTGCTGCATATTTTACTGCTTGTGGTTCTTGAATCCCAAGTGCTTTAAACGGTTTCAGACAAGACATTAGTGAGAGACTAGGCTGCTCCAGATAAATCTCCATGGATCAACTCAAGTCAAACTCGGCCAACTCTTGCCCTCTAACTCCACTCGGCTTTCTGGAAAGAGCAGCCATTGTCTACGGCGAGTCCACTTCCATTGTTTACAACAACTCCACCTACACATGGTCTCAGACCCACCGCCGTTGTCTCCGACTGGCATCCTCCCTTGTTTCTTCTTTTGGCATCCAAAGAGGCCAAGTAGTGTCAGTGGTGGCCGCCAACATCCCTGCCATGTACGAGCTCCAATTTGCGGTACCCATGTCCGGTGCTGTCCTCAACAACATCAACACTCGCCTTGACGCTTGCACCTTATTCAACCTCTTAACGCACAGTGAATCTAAGATTGTTTTCGTTGACTCCTTTTTTAGCTACCTTGTTCTCGAGGCTGTCTCAATGTTCTCTAAACCTCCTGTGCTTGTCCTCATAGTAGATGATAATGATGATGCCTCACCCACCGTGGATTTCATCACCACTTACGAGGAGATGGTTGAGAACGGTGATTCTGACTTCAAGTGGGTTAGGCCAAAGAGCGAGTGGGACCCCATAGTTCTGAACTACACGTCTGGTACGACGTCGCATCCCAAGGGTGTTGTCCACTGTCATCGAGGTATTTATCTTGTAAGCGTTGATTATCTCGTCAACTGGGCCATCCCTAAAAATCCCGTCTACTTGTGGACGCTACCGATATTTCACAGCAACGGCTGGTCTTTCCCCTGGGGTATGGCCGCCGTTGGTGGGACCAATATTTGTCTTCGAAAAGTTGACGCGGCGAAGATCTACCGTTTGATCAAACCACACGGTGTTACCCACATGTGCGGTGCACCGGTGCTGCTCAACATTCTAACAAATTCTCCTCACAGCGAGCCTCTCAAAAACCCTATTAATTTCATGACCGGAGGGTCTCCGCCACCAGTTCCGATGATCGTTAAAGCCGAGTCCTTAGGTTTTATAGTGACTCACGCTTATGGGTTAACCGAGGTTGCGGGACCAGTTGTGACATGTGCATGGAAACAGCAATGGGACAACTTGCCTCCGACGGAGAGAGCGAGGCTGAAGGCAAGACAAGGGGTGAGGACAGCAGGGGTCACAGCGGTGGACGTCGTGGACGCCGAGACTGGAGGGAGTGTGAAGCGAGATGGGTATACGGTCGGCGACATAGTATTGAAAGGTGGCTGTGTAATGCTAGGTTATCTCAAAGACCAGGTGGCTACGTCTGCATGCATTAGAGAGAATGGTTGGTTTTACACAGGAGACTTAGGTGTGATGCACCAAGATGGGTACTTGGAGATTAAAGATCGTTCAAAGGATGTGATTATAAGTGGTGGAGAGAACATAAATAGTATAGAAGTTGAGAGTGTGGTCCACACAAACGCGGCAGTTAATGAGGTGGCGGTGGTGGCCAAACCGGACGAGTTCTGGGGAGAGACGCCTTGTGCATTTGTGAGTTTAAAGAGTGACGTTGTTATAACAGAGAAAGAGATAATAGAGTTTTGTAGGGAGAGAATGGCGCACTATATGGTGACAAAGACGGTGGTGTTCATGGAAGAGCTTCCTAAAACTTCGACTGGTAAAATTCAGAAATATTTACTCAGACAGATTGCCAAGACTCTGGCTAGGGAAGGTAATCCTTTGAATGGATATTATGGAATGGTACCATCTGCAACTTGAGATGAATTATCAATTAGAACTTCGCACGTTAATCACTTTGTTACAATAAACACAGTACTTATCCATTTGTCTAAAGCTGTTATCGATCGGCCAAATAACCTTCGTCTTAAATATTGTACGGCCATGTAACAGATCTCGAGTAAGTAAGGCGCAGTCGTGTTTTCTCTTGTACAAAGTCTTAGGCCATATGGTTACTTCAGCACCACGAACATGTTCCTGAACGTCTCAATCTATCTTTTGGTAGTCTTGGATTTTTCTTAAGACTTATTTTTATCCTAATTTTACTAGATTAAATTATGTTTTTTTATCCCCATTCTTGCTCACAAGTCAACCCCAACAAACAGTATTGAAGGATTGGATTCAATTCATCTAACTTCATAATTCGATCGCTAACTCTTCAGAAAATATATAATATAAATCATACTATTTATTTAATACGATTGGATTACTAATTTACCATCTTACATCAAAATTGTTGGTAAGAGGTTCTCCTGATTTAAGTAAGGTCACGAGTTTGAACCGTCCTTATACAAATTATGTCTCTTCTCGAATATTATGCTTTTGTACTCCGAATTTCTAATTCTACTCAAAAAATAACATTTTCATGTACTAAATTGTGCCTTTTCTCGAATAGATTACAATGGTACAAAAATATCTTTGAAAACCTCTCCACGTGCCCTCATGCACCAAGAATAGTTACCAGACTCCCAAACCTAGTTGTAGCTAACCGGAGGAAGAAGAAAGACTAAACGACATTTTTTCAAATCTAGCAAAACGTCATCATTTCATCCGAAACAATAAAGAATATGCAAATTAATCTTTTGGTAAGATAAGCATCCATATAGGCAACACGCCAACGCCACGTCAACAATAAGACACACAAACCTCTTCACGTCATTTGACACTTCATTAGCCACGTCAGCTAATTATGTAACCTGCCGTCATTATATGCCATATCAACATCCTATTTGATCACCACATGTCATCTTCTGATTTGTCTACATGTTAATTGTGGTAAAATGTCATATAAATAAAAGAGTAAGAAAAGTAAAAGTGAAATATTATTGCACAAATATCCAATTTTATTATCCGAGATCCTTTAGATTTAGTTTTAGCATAAACTACATTTTCATTCAATATGAAAAGTGGGCGGCTTAATGTGTTCAAGTGGGCCAATGATATTATTCTTTGTCTATTTTATGATAACAGGTGAAGCCAATATCTACTCTTTTCTTTTATAAATTTTATTTGGATACAACTTTCCATTCGTGAGACCTATTTGATTAAATTTAAAATCAATTCAGAGACGTTCACCAGACATCATGGTAATCAAGACAGTGGTGCCTTCCTAGTTCCTAGTTCCAGATAGATTGAGATTTCGAAACTTAATCCAAAATATTCAAGTGTTTCACAAGACAATAACGTGCTGCCTGGCGTCTACAAAATGATATTAAAAAAAAAAGTCGGTGTTGTTTTAGTTATATACATAACCATGGTTTACATATGTTGTCAGAATTTAAAATCCACTTTCGAGTAGGTTTTGAAGTTTGGAGATGTATGAACCCAAATTTTTTTTTTGGATAAGTTAAATTTAATAGTATAAGAATTTTTATATTTTGTACTTTTTAATTGGCTGAGAAAGAATATATGTATGTTTAAAGGACTTCTTGAAGAATCTTTTCTTTTATGTAAAAATTGTCTTTATATACTAGTGTATATTTGAAGAATATCAACAGATTATTTAAGTGAACATTATATCATATTTATAGATAATGTCATAATATTAACAAAGTAGCTATAGTTAAGAATTGAAAGGTCACACCTAAACTCATCATGTGTGTCCTTTCATATCTTCTGCTATATATCTCGATTGTCCGTATGATAAGGCCAATATTTTATCTGTCCGACATACTCTTTGATTCATACGAAAAATATATCATACTAAGTATACAAATTTCATAATCTAAGTCTTACGAAATGTTTATTATTTAATAAATAATAACAACTCATATTTGTATTTAAACATGAAAATACATTGTATGAACATACATGGAGAAATGTTAACAAATTAAATTTTAATATCTGCATAAACTTAGTGACTTCACATGCCTAATGTACGTATCTCAAAAAATTGGTTTTGTAATTGAGTCTGCAACTATATCTCATGTAGATGTATACTTTATGTTCACATCTCCTAATGTAATTATATTTTTCATATAATTGTATTTAGCATCTATATGTTCAGTTTTACAATAAAATTTAGGGTCTTTTATATAAGTAATTATCACTTGGTTGTCATAGTTTGTTGGATCAGTCTCGCTATGAGCCATAAACTAACCAAGAATCGGCTAAGCTACAGAAATCCTTGCTTTACTACTGAAAATGATGTAAATTAAGCTTTTATTATATATAAAGCAACAAATGATTGCTTTTTCTTTTTTACATTTCTATGATATAACACTATTTTTAAGTAAGAAAATATATCCAAAGGTAGATTTTCTCTCATCTAAATCTCCTTTCCAATTTGCATATGTGTATCCTTGTATATGTAGATCATTTTCTTAATAACACAATATATAATCAGCAGTATTTTTTAGATACCTTAATATTCTTTTTACTGATTTCCAATATGCTTATCTTAAATTTGATTGATATCTGCTCACCATCCCAACAATGTAACAAATACGTGGCCTTATACACGTCATAGGATACGTTTGTTCTTTCGTTCCCTTTTTTTGGTGTAGATGGGCCAAATTTCTTGCTGAGAGCTTTTTCTTTAGCAATAGGATTATCTATTGGTTTGCAATCTTACATATGAAATCATTCTAAAATCTTTTAAATGTAAGTCAATTGAGAAAGTGACAATAATCTTTTTGAGCAATCTCTTGAAAACTTAACTCAAAGAATGTATGCAACTTCATTCATGTCTTTCATCCTAAATTCAGTTGATAACCAATCTTTCATTTGGTTGACAAACTTAAAATTACTACAAGCAATTAAATTTCATCCATATAAAAAGATAAAATTATAAATTTATCTTTAGATATCTTAATATATGCACAATGATCTTTATTAAGCATATTAAAATCATATGAAATGATTGCGCTATGAAAACACTTATACCACTACCTTAAGGACTACTTTAGACTATAAATCAATTTTAATAACTGATGCACTTTATGTTCTTAGCTTGTCTCTATAAAACCTATAGGCTATTCCATATAAGTTTCTTCTTCTAGTTCGTCATTTAAAAAGCAACCTTTACATCCAATTGATTTAATTCAAGATCCAAACTAGCTACTATAGTCAAGATTAAAAAATTGAAACAAACCTCATGACAACAAAAATGTTTTGTCATAATCAATTTTCTTATATTGTGTATATCTTTTCACCACAAGGTGCATCTTTCGATACTATCATTGTCGGAACCCGACCCGGAGATCGGATCCCGATTGTTCATAACTTAACATTCACTCTTGTCTGATACCATAAAGGTGATGAGCGCACACTACCTAAACATTAAAATCATGTACTGACTTGTTTACATCAATTGTAGCTTAAAGTCTCACGG
>JANSVB020000033.1:4221430-4233887 GCA_025504935.2 Erythroxylum haughtii
ATGATGTGCAAGAGAATTCAAGTTTTCGGTTTTGATATTCAAAAATGAAATATATAAATTATGAATCATACGTAAAATCATTTATGCTCGTTCAAATCACGCAAACAATAATAATCACATAGGTAAAGCGAATAAATCACTTTATCTTGAACAGAATTCGTCATGATGTAGAAAGAAAACTTTCAACGATCACGAATTAGTTTCTCTCTCTTAACTTTTTTGTACAATAGTTTGATGAATAGCCCAATACATAAATACATTTGTTCTGTATTTGTATTTTTCTATACTTAATTAAGGTAAAGAGAGGACTAATTTATATCCAATTTTCTGTTAACGTTAAATTTTGTACATCTATCAAACACTAAATTAACAGTCAACATTTAATATAATGTTAAACTAATAAAAATCCTAAACTAAGTTTAATTTGGGCCTACAGAAAATATGGGTCATAATATCAGGCCATACTTCTTACATTATACCACTTAGCCGGGTGTTTCATTATTACATTTAATACTGTAACATAAGGCTAGTAAAATAAAATCTTATAAATCATTAACATCATAAGCTTCTCAACACAATAAATCACATAATGTAGGTTATAGTGGTTCATACATAGTATGGTCGTATACTCTCTTCCATATATCACTACATTATGAACTGATTATGTTTATGTTCATAAGTTATGTATAAACAACATGCAGTCTACGTAATTGTTATGAAAATACATACAAATTTCTTATTTAAATAATCATATATACATAAACATAACAAATAAGAAATATAAATTTTAGAAACATATTGTTGTTGAGGTCAAGAGTACTAAAACATCATCATCAAACATTACTACCAATTATCAATACAACCAAGACTCATCCTCAACACGTGTTCTTTGAATGTCTCTGGTTGTAAACCTTTAGTTAGAGGATTTGCAACTCTACGATCCATCTTCATATGTTCTATATGCACTCTTTGATTATGAATATACTCTTTAATAACAAAATACTTTAATTCCATGTGTTTTGCGCCTCTAGAATATTTGTCATTTTTAGAGAAGAAAACTGATACAAAATTACCACAATAAATTTTCAGCGGCTTGCTTACTATGTCGGCAACCCCAAGCCCCGAAATAAAATTCCTCAGCTATAATACATGAATTGTAGCTGCATAACAAGCTACAAATTCTACTTTATAGTGGATGAAGCAATAATAGACAATTTGGAACTTTTCCATAAGATTGCTCCTTTAGCTAATAGGAACAAATAACCAAACGTTGACTTTTTACTATCAACATACCCAACAAAATCTGAATCAGAATATCCAATCACTTCCAAATGCTTAAACCTCTTATAAGTGAACATGTAATCCTTTGTTCCTTAAAGATATCTCCACATTTTCTTTACAACCTTCCAACGATCAATACTAGGATTACTTTGATATCTACCTAACATCCTTATTGTAAAACTGATGTCAGGTTTAGTACAAGTTTGTAGGTACATCAAACTGCCTACAATAGAAGTATATGGAATTGTTTCCATTTCTTTATGTTCCACATCATTCTTTGGACATTGCATAAGACTAAACTTATCTCTCTTTTGAATAGGGACAACACCTGCTGAGCACTTGCCTATGTTAAATTTCTTAAGAATTTTCTCAATATAGGCTTTCTAAGGCAATCATAATAAACTTATTGATCTTTTACGGAATACTGAAATTCCAATCATATAGGTTGTCTCTCCCATATCTTTCATTTCAAAATTTTTAAAAAGAAATTCTTTAGTTTTATACAACAAACCCAAGTCATTAGCAACAAACAAAATGTCATCAACATATAGAACTAGAAATATAAACTTACTCTCATTGATCTTTCGATCAATACACCGATCAACAGTGATTTCCTCATAACCAAAAGAAGTAATGATATTAGTGAATATAATATACCATTTCCTGGCTGCTTGTTAAAGTCCATATATTGACTTCTTCAATTTACACACATACTTTCTTTATCTTCAATGGAAAAACCTTCAGGTTGATCCATATAAACTTCCTCCTTAAGATCCCCATTCAGAAAGGTTATTTTTAGATCCATCTGATGTAGCTTTAAATCAAATTGAACCACTAATGCTAAAATTATTCTCAATAAATATTTCTTTGAAATGGGTAAAAAATTCTGTTTATAATAAATGTCATCTTTCTGAGTGCGACATTTGACAATAAATCTAGCTTTATATCTTTTAGCATTGTCATTCATATCGCGTTTGGTTTTAAAGACCCACTTACAACCAACTTGTTTAGAACCTTTTCGCAAGTGTACAAGATCCCAGACATTGTTTTGAGCCATTAATTTTAACTCTGCTTTCATATCATCAATCCATCTTTCAAAGTTATCACTACCTATGGCTTATGAAAACGAAATAGGATCGTTATCAATGCTAAAATCAAAATCTGACTCTTGAAAATAAACCACATAATCATTACAAATAGCCGACCTTCTAACCCTTACAGGTCTATTTAAAGTTATACCAACTAGTTCAGATGCATGAGCTAGTGGTAAGTTAGGTTCTTTATGGGGTGCTTCTTCATTATCCAAATATTGTTTTTAATTTTGATCTTCTAAAGAAGGAACAACATTTGTTATAGTTATGGGTTTAAGAATATTTGTGAGTAATGGAACATCAACATTTATTTCATTAATATCCACAACCCTTATTTTAGCACTCCCACTAACCTCACCATTCTCTAAAAATTTGGCATTAGCTGTTTCAACAATTCTAGAACTATGGTTCAGATAATAAAACTTGTATCTTTTGGATTTCTCTAGGTAACCAATAACTGTTCTAGAGTCCAATTTTTTTCATGTGCATTATAAATATATGCTTCTACAGGACAACTCCAAACATACAGATGTCTTAAACTAGGTTTTCTGTCAGTCCATAACTCGAAAGGAGCTTTAGGAACTACCTTTGTAGGAACCTTGTTTAGTAAACACGTCGCAATTTTAAGTGCATACATCCACAAACTTTTAGGTAATAAGGAATTACTCATCAGACTCCTAACCATATCCATTAATATTCTATTTCGTCTTTTTGCCACACTTCGTCTTTCTGCCACACTGTTTTATTTCGATGTGCCTAGCATAGTGTACTGTGCACATATGTCATGACTTTCGAGGAACTTGTCAAATGGACCAGGACATTATCCAAACACCTCTAGGGTATTTACAACTTGAGATTTTTCATATAACAAATAGATATATTTATATCGTGAAAAATCATCTATGAAAGTGATGAAGTATTTTTCTCCATTAAAGGATGGAGTGTCAAAAGGTCCACAAATATCAGTATGTATTATTTTAAGAAGTTGGTTGCTTCCGTGATTCCTTTGTTACTATGTTTGGTTTACTTGCCCTTAATGCATTCCACACATAAGCTAAGATCAGTAAAAATCTAGATTTCGTTAAATCCCATTCTTTACTAATTTTTTTAACCTTTCTTTGAATATATGACCCAAACATTTATGCCACAAGTAAGCAGATTGTTCATTCTCCAAACTACGTTTCATTCCAATAATATGATTAACTATAAATAGGGATTCATAAAAAACATTATCAAGTTTCAATTTATCTAAACCATCCATAAGCATTTCATACCCAATTAAAGAATTATTCTTATACAAATTGAAACAATCATGTCCACCCTTAAAGGTATATCCACTAACATCAAGTCTAGAAACAGAAATTAAATTTCTAGAAATTGAAGGTACATAAAGAGTCTTCATTAGATCCAAGTAAAACCTTATATATAATGTTAGCCTATAAGTCCCTACACCTTCAATTGGGGCTTTCATTCGATTTCCCATAAACAAAAAGTTATTAGTTGGACTTATAGTTTGGATTGTAAGGAATCCTTTTCTTTTCGAACCAAGCCTTATGTTTTAGTAATCTTTCTGATAATATCATTCTTTCTTGTAAAAGTGGCATTTATCTAACTTTTATCCCTTCCTTTCACCTTTAGCAACTTATAGAACTTTAGTAGGTTGTTTCTTTTTAAAATTCTTAGCCTTTGATTTGGGTTACTTTCTAGCTCTATGACCCACTCGGTTAATAGAATGAAATCATTATTTATTTAATCTTTCTTCCTCCTGAATAAGCTTACTGGACAATTCATCAATATTTCACTTATCATTTAATATGTTATATTTGATGTGGAATGACCCATATTTAGTAGAAAGTGAGTTCACAATAAACTGCACTAAAGAGGAGTCTTCCACAGCTATGTATAGTATATTAAGTCTTTTTGCGATATTAGTTATATCAAGGATATTTTGATGTATACTCTTTGACCCATCAAACTTCATGGTCGTAAGTTCAGTCATAAGTGTCCCTGTAAGTGCCTTATCGATAGAACGAAACTTATTTTCCGTACGCTTAAGAAAATATTTAGCATTCTAATTTTCAATGCTAGGAAGAGCAGAGTTAATGTTATTTTCAATTGTCATTTGCGTAAAGTTCAAACATAGCCTGTTAGACCTTGCCCATGCCCATGTCTTATGGTGTGCCTTTTCAGCCTCGGTACTAGTTTCTTTAAGGTCAGCAAGCTTATCTTCTAATAACACCAACTCAAGATCCAAAGCACCTAATAGAAAGTTACTTGTTCTCTCCATTAAGAGAAATTCACACCAGTGAACAAAGTAACAGATGAAGCTTGAGAGTGAAGGCTAATAATCATAAACATATAAATGCTCACTAATTAACAGATTTAGACAAGAAGCACATATATTAAATATATTGCAGGTTTCCTTTGGGTAAATACAACAATACATATCATCATTATCATTATAATGTTATCTAAACTTTATAAGACAATTAAATAAACTTCATCAAATACATCTAGCATCTTTGGATAACTACGCATATTTGACATGAGTATATCAATTTCCTCCTTCATATTTATTAGTTATAGAACATTGATTTACCTTTAGGTAAAGTCTTTAATTTCTATCAACTAATAAAATTTTCATAATAGCATTTCATAAAATACATAAAGTATATGACCACACATTCAAAACTAATTTGATCACTTTGGTAACTAAAAAATTAATTTTTAATCATATATATAAAGATGAAATAACATTGAAAATAATACTCAAACATATTTGAGTTATAGTATTTGAATGAATTAAAGTAAATGTAATAAATGAAATTCAAATTAACTAGTAGATTATTAGATTATATTTCACGCATATACCTTCAAGAAATTTCAAATTTATAATAAATTTAATAAACTAATTACATTTAAATAATTAATTTGTTTAAATCATTAATTCAAAAAAAAATATGTTTGGTTATATCCAAATTAGGAGGCAATATATATCCCTCTGGATTATAATCCTTAAGTCAAAATACTTAACTAAAATTATAAATATAAAAGATTAAGTATAATATAACATAGGTATAAATGCTTTTTATTCAAACCATTCAAAATATCTTTATTTTATGTGTGTGTGTAAAACAATAATGGCGAAAACTTGATATATGTAATCTATAGACTTAAATTTTCTTTACACATAATTGGAAATTAATAGGCTTAAAGCCATAATGCATTATGTACACGAAATGTGAATATATGAATTTACAAAATTATTACATGTAACGATCTAAATTCAGTCAAGAGTGCTAGGAATTAGTGATAAAACTGACTTTCTCCTTGGAAACTGACTTTGATTTTTCAGAAACAACAAGAAACGATCTTAATACTTTAAGAATAACAGTAAACATACGCACAAATGCTTATTTTTTTCTTATTAGCAAATTGTATCTTGAAAATTTTTTGCTATATATAATAGATAAGCATCCTGTTAAGATATGTTAAAAGAAAATCAAAGAAAGCAACTTTAAGAACGTGGGGCCCTCTCATTATTTCCAAAATTCTAATTGTTTATTCGAAAACGAAAGCCTATGTTCATTCTACGCAATACTCTCTTCGGTGAATATCGCAATATATAAATATGTTCGTTATGTATTTATTTTTGTTTGTAATTAATTAGGATAGAATGAGGACTAATTTATATACAATCTTTTGTTAATATTAAATCTCGTACATTCATCAAATGCTAAATTAATTATTAAAATTTAATATAGCATTAAAGTAGTAAAAACCCTAAATTAAGTTCATATAAATCTATAAAAAATATAAATCCATATTTCTTAGGGAAACCGTGTGAATTCATCAAAGCCACAACAAAGTCTCCTTTCAATTGCCTCTGAATTCATCATAGCCAAACAAAAAAAAAAGGTCTCCTTTCAAAGATGCCTGTGGTCAAAGCAGTAAACCAATTAGAAGATGTTTCTTCAGTCTCAATTTGTTTGTATTACGGAAAACTATACGTTTATCTTTACGTCATACTCCCTTCGATTCATAATAAGAGTCGTTTTAGATACATTTTAATTATTTAAAATAAGTGTCATTTTTGACTTTGTATATATGTTTATAATTTTTTTCCAAAATTAACTTTTCATTTCTCTCTCATCTTAATTATACAGATCACAATTTCAAGGCAATTTAATATGTAATTTCTCTCACATGCTAATTTTATGGGAGTATTAATAAGAGTATATCTATAATTTCATTAGCTTTCTTAATAAATGTGTATTTTTTTAAAACGACTTTTATTATGAAACGGAGGGAATATGTTTTTCCTTTGTTAAAAAATATGCTTGCCGTCAGTTTGTAAGCTTTGAGCAAGAACCTATGTAAGAATGACAAGTAAGCAATTTGATTCTACCCGCCTACTTCATTATTTCAGTTCAGTCCAAATCCTCAACCAAACGGGCCGGGAAAGGAGATGTTTTCAAGACAAGATTATTTCGTCGCTAATTTGAATCTCATTTGGCATTTATACGCCAAACAATGAATACTTAAGAAGCAATTTAATTAACTTGAAGCTTACTTATGTGTTTTATGCCCAAATTAGTTCATTTCAATCGTTTTGCCTTTTCTGGCGTGTCCATGTTTAGCTTTCTTCTGCCAGTTGGTTAACTACGACTGTCCTTTACTAAAGCGACGGTATATTCGTATCAAATCCAAACCAACTGTTCCAGAAAGGCAATAAATATGTACTCATTCTTCTATTATAAATGGTCAAGACAAGCTTTGTCCTCGTCTGAATACCAAAAGGAGAAATTTTTTAGCTTCTTTTTGACTGGTACAATCAACTATGGTTTTTGTACCAACCAAAGAAAAGGTTAAATGTCTCTTTGTCCACCAAGCTTCTTTAGCGTTTATGCCTATGGAGCTTTTTAGTCCTTCGGATCTATCCTTAGAATTTTGAGGTTTTCTGCAAACAGAAGTATAAATTATCAACACATGACTTATATATCTCCAAAGCATAGATATATAAGTCAGAGTCAGAAACAAATTTTTGCAATCTTGGAATTGTTAGAAGAAATCTATTTTTCACGTGACAATGGTCAAACTCCATCGTTCTATCACACAAACACTGGAACATCTCATGATGGCAACATCAACTAACTTTCCTGATTTTGATTTTTGACCAAGTTAATTAGCGTGGGACCTTGAGCTTGGGAATGATGCTTGATTACTTTTTCAACTCTATTCCGTCTCTCTTTTTCTTATTGTTTGACTCCTTGCCCTGCTTCTTTCTGCAAGATCAGTATGGGGACACCATCAAGGATTTCCCATGCCGAGTCATGAAACTCCTCTTCCTGTCAATGGTTAATTTTGAGGCCTGCGTGCGTTGATGAAGAATAAGGATGATCTTAGTTTGTCTCGGGTAAAGGACTAGTTTTGGCTAATCAGAGTTATGTTACTTTTCTTTTTTTCCTACCTCGTTGCATGTTGATAAATAGACGTATGTCGTTAAGTAAATCGATTCGTTATAAATAATTAAAAGTACTATTCATCTTTATATTTTATGATTATTACCACCATGTTAGAGATTTAGTCTCAAACATTAAAAAATTAATTATAAAGTTTGATAAATTTTACGGATCAAATATAAAATATTTAGTATTATCAAAATTAAATTACAATAATCAAAATTTTTAATTTTACTAAGAAAGAAACCCTTCTTTCTTTCTCTATAAATGGAATAAAGGAATAAGAAAACTAACATTCCTGTCTTTTTCTTCTCAAATATTGAGTTCTTTTTTTTACTCTGTAAATATTATTTGAGGTTGGACATATAGATGACTTGTAGTTGACAGATGGAGAAGAAAATTGTATGCAAGGGTTCCAATAAGTTACTTGCAACACTTTTATTTATGATTCATATTTTTCAAGTTAAAATTGTAGAAATTATTTTCTACTGTACTAGTTATTGGATCACGATTAGTTTCCCAGTAGTAATATAATATCAGAGTCTCTCTTAATTATTTAATTTGATGAAAGTTACTTGATTGTTACTTATTTGATAAAATTAGGTTCAAAAAATATTGATGCAAAAATTGCATAGATTTTGAATTGTCGGGCATGGCTTGCCTTGTGTTTAATGATTTGTCTAATTTTGATTAGAGCATATTGAATTAGGGCTTTGTTTGTTTTAATTGAAAAAAAATCACATGTGTCTCTCTCTTGTTATAAAACTTTTAGAAAATCTATTTTGAAGTTTATAGAAATTGTATGCATGTGACCCCTTATTTTAGGTTTCTTCTCCGGAAAACTAACATACACGCCTTATTTATGCTTAAAGATTCCAAAAAATAATTTGAAGTCATTGTTTTTCTGTTTCTCGAAAATTCTATTGCATGCCTTTTGTTTTTTTTTTTTTAGTTTTATGGGATTTAGTTATGCCTTTGTGTCATTGTGTGTTTTATTTTTGGAGCAATCTAGAAATTGCATCTTCCCTCTCTTTAAGTCTCTGGAAAACAAGATTGAAATTTATGAAAATTATTTTATTGTGTTATGGAGATTCGATATCACAGTCCTGGTTTGAGTTTTGTGATTTTGGAATTTGTGTGATTTATGGATTTCGTATGATTGTGCAAATCATTTGATACATGAATGTGATTCTTCCTCCAGCGGCAGTAGCCATTGGTGAACATGGTTGCCAGTGGTGATTGGCAAAGGCGAGAAATTGCCCAGGTTAAAGTTGTCGGAGGGATGATGAAGACACCCAGAGGACAAGCACCGGTGGCGAGAGAAGAGGAGGCGGAGGCATCAACGGCTAGAGGTGTACTGATTAATGAACCATCAGTGGCACGCAACCCATTTTAATTGTTTTATCCCTTAGTGTTATTCAATTTGTTTAATTGAGACTACATCAGCTTAAGTTCCTAATAAATCTAAAAAAAAATTAAGTTAAAAAATTATTTCCAAAAGGATTAATTTTATTAGGAATATTTGTGAAATCTAGTTATTTTTTTAAGAGTTGAATTATTAAATTAAATTAATTGTCTAATCAAGAAAAGGTTTTTAAAAAGGTTATCTTTTATAATTAGATTATGTTAGATATAATTAGCATAATGAGATTATATTAATTAAGATGTGATCTTAATTTTAATTATTTTTATTTATTAGATTAAGATTAATAATTAAATTGATTCCTAATTTACATTTTAGAAAATTATTTTTCAAAAAATAAATTAATTATATTTCAAACATATTTAAATTAATAATTAATTAGACTCATTTAAAATTAAAAAAATTCTTAAATAATTAAGAAAGATGTTTCTTAATTAAAATTATTTAGTTCAATTTGATTAAAACGAGATAATCTTCTTATTTTATAAGGTTATTATTTTATTTTATTTAGAATTATTTCTTTATTTTGAACAATAAGGTTCTTGATTAATTAGAAAAGGTATTTTTCTTGATTAAATTTGCAAAATATTTTATTTATTAATTAAGAAAATGAGACTTTCTTGATATTTTAAAAAGTAGCTTTCTATTTTATTAAAAAATTATTTTCTAATTGATTGAAACATTAATTTGTAAAATAATATGATGAATTTTATTAATTAAATTTAAAATGTTTGATTTAATCTTGAAAGTTGTTTCCTTTCGACATTAGAAAATATAGTTTCCTAACTAGATCAGAAATGGTTTTTTAATTAGATTATAATATATTACTTATACGATTTTTAAAAAGATGTTTTTCTAAACTAAAATAAGGAGAGTAATTTATTAAAAAATTCAATTAAATTCACTAAAGGGGTCAAGATAGTTTAAAATTGAAATTTTCCAATTGAATTTCAATTTAGAATAATATTTTGATTTATTTAAGAGTCAATGATTTAATCTAGTTTAATTATCTGAATAGTTGAAAATATTATTTTAGATTATTGATATTATATTGATAATTAGAATAAAATAGTATTTCTTGCTTATAATTTGATTATTTCTGTATGAGTATTTATATGTTTAAAATGTATGACATTTTACATGTAATGTGTGTTTGATAAGACCATCAAAGATTAAATTCATCGTTAAAACATTAAGTACACATTAAGAATGTAATTGTTACCCACTATTATGTAAGAATAAAACTAAATTTATATTTATTGTAATGTTTGTAGAGTAATTGGAGGATCTTTTATTCCAAATATATTTTATCTTAAGTTAAATGAGTCATACTTAACTAAATTTGTATTCTTCAGATGAGTGACTCATATTTATATGAATTTAAAGGCAGGGTTAGAAGTACACATATAAGATATATTTTGATAAGAGTTATTGCCTAAGAAATATAGTATTCACATGAATGTGATTGATAAGGATGTTACCTATCTAATTTAAGTTTAATTAGTTGGTTGGGTGACTAAAGGTCAACTAAATTTAAATAAGATCATAGCCCACTAAAGATGTTAAGTAATATTTCAACTAGTAGTAAAAGTTATTATTTTGAATAAAATAATAAGAGTAACTAAATAAATGATTAAAATCATAATATTTGGTAGCCATTATATATAAAAAAATTACTTGCTTTCTAACAATTTTTTTTATTTTGGGTAAAAATTACCTTTGGTTAGTATAGTTGAGTTAACATTAAGTTAGTGAATCAAATTTCTTGAGAATAGGCTAGGTTTTGAGAAGAGTTCTCAGAGTTGAAAAAGAAAATTGTATGTTTATCATGTAATTATGTTATAATTACAGTTAAAAATTTAGTGACAAAGTTTATGAGATATGCCAATATCATATAGATGACAAAATGTTACAAGATTTTAAGTTGATTAATATCTTATAAATTTTAATGATAACATGTAATATGAATGTCAACATCGAAATAATATAATCAAATAGTTACATGAAGTAGAGTTAAAAGTTATAGTATCTTGGTGAAATTATTTTACTGAATTTAACCTGCTAAAATTATAATTAAGGATAACAATTGAAAGCATTAGCTTAAGTATGATAATATTTGTCATAAGAAGAAGATCATTGCATGACTTTTCTTATAAATACATCATATGACACACACACACACACATTTCGTACTTTTGACTATTTAAAAATAAATTCAGATTTAACATTAATACAATGTTCAAAGAATGAAAAGAAATAATTTATTGAGTAAAAGTGGTTGATCCAAGTTTACACAAATAATTTGAATATGTTAGATCAAGGGAGACCTATGCTTAACATAAGTGACGAAAGATAAAGCTAGATAACTGAGACTATTCTTTCATTTTATATTGTTTAAATCAATATAATGAGAATCATAAAGTTATAGACAAGGATACGTGTATCCTTTTGATCATGAATCATATGAAACCTATAAAACTTATTAAGTTAAATAACTACTAAATCAACCATTGGTGAAAGAATGATGATGATAATGAATTATTAAATTTATATTTGTGATGTGTTAGATGTAATAACAGTTCATAAAAAAATGAATACTTGTATTTCATTAGATTTATTAGAGTTAAGGTAAATATCTCTAAAATAATTACCGCAAAATTGAAATTATGATGAAATCATAACTATAAAACTCAATTTGTATTTATGTATTATTCCTAAATTATTCCAAGTTGTAGTTTCACTAAGACAATATATTGATGAAATGGTAAATTTGACATCTATTATGTTTCTTTCTTATAAAAAAAGTAATTAATCTTACAAATTAAAGCTTGGATATACTCAAACAAATAAAATATAGTTTCATTGAACTAGCTCTGTTATAAGCATCCCAAATTAAATATTATATATGTGTCTTTGAATTTTTTCATTATGATAGTTGTATAATTAATCTTTAGATTTGATATTATTGAAGCATCTCAATGGAAATTACTATATTTTGATGCTAATTATGACATATTTTATTTAATCAATTAGCAGTACCCAAATATAATGTAAATTATATAGAGATAGTTGAGTAAGTCAATGTTCGTGAACTGCAAGTACACAATTGTCGAAGTGAATAATAAATCGGTAAGAACCGAGTCGTGTTTACAGGGATTATAAGAAAGTTCAAATTTACGCTAGCTAACAGTGTTTGGAAT
>JANSVB020000033.1:4284915-4295674 GCA_025504935.2 Erythroxylum haughtii
TGCACAATAATAATCCCAAAATACCTGAAATAATTTCTTAACTAATTCTATATATTTTATTATTATCAAAACATAAAGGGATTTAATTTGTTAAGCATCATTGGTCCAACAAATGTTGTGTTTTAAGTCGTATCTAAGAATGGAGTAAAAAATAACCTAGTACACAATCATGTCTTAGGTCGTACCTAACTATTGTGTTCCAAACTATATCTAACTGTAGAGAGAAGCAAAAGGATCCACAACATATGGCATAATCGTGTCCATGGTTGTATTTTGAAATATATTTTTATAGGTTTTAAAATTTGAAAGGTTTTAAGACATATAAAAGTTGTGGTTAAATTAGGTTAGGTTTGGCAAAGAGGCTATTTATGTAAAAATATACTACTTAGGACTTACATAAAAAATATACTATAGTAACCCTAGATAGGTGTAACCATCATCATAATTATTTAATGGTGAATCAACTGTTCTTAGCTCTCGGGAACATAGACACATCTAATTGACCAAACCTCGTTTACAAAATATAATATTCTTGCTTTCTTTCTTTTATTATTCTCTATTCTTGATATCTAAGTTTTTCAACACAATCTTACATAATATATTGGTCTTGATAAAATAGACAACTTATCTTGTAATATCAGAATTTGTAATTTTGATAAACATATTGTTAAAAAATCAACGAGTTTATCTTACATAGAGAGATAACTAATAATTAGTTTATTTTTTAATAACTTTTTCATGAACAAAATGAATAACAATTTCAAGAGTTGTGATATAAATAATATTGAAATTGTCATAACATAACATTGATGTACTGGAACTATAAATATCAAGTTCATACATTAGGGACCATATCCATTGAAGTTTAGAAACTATCATTACTACGAATCAATACTCAACTTCAACTTACAATCAAGTTATGATATGTTGCTCATGAGATCCCTAGGAAATTAAATTAAATCCAACTTATATTGTGTATCTTATAGTAAATTTCCTATCATGTCTACTCCTTCTATCCCCCCTCCCCCCGGGAACCTTAAGACCTAAGGTTAACTCTTTTGTAAGTGAATGAGAAATATAGATAATCGGAAAAAAACCTCTTATTCTCTATGTTGGTAAAAATTAAAAGACCACTCGATTCACTTGCCCTCTTTGGAGCATAAAAAGAAAGTCTTATATAAGGTGTGCTAGCCAAATTGGAGAAAACTTTATACTTAAAAATAAAATGAAAAGAAACTTGGGCGTAGTATTGAGCAAACTCGACCCTGGGCAAGGACAGGCAGGGCACCTGCCCAGGGCTCAGCTTCATGAAGAATAAAATAGGCAACAAAAAGGGTCTTATTTTTTTCATTTTGTTCCTTATGAAAGTCTTGATCTTTATAAAGAGCAACAAAATGGTCCCTATTTTACCTCTTTTATTTTTTATAAGAGCTCACTCTTGACTATCATAAAAAAAAAAAGAAAAAAGGCAAAATATGAACCTTTTTTATTTACCCAGAGCTTATAAAACGACAGGACCGGACCTGGCATTGAGTCTTTGTAAATTTTACTTTAGATAGAGACTTCATCTTTTTTACAAGTAAGAATAGAGGCTTTGTATTCACTTAGACTAAGGAGCGAGTCATTTTTGCACTATGTAAATTTCACCCTTAAAAAATAGCTCAATTTACCAATATCCCTTAATATATATGTTTTCTTATTAAAAGTCAACAGTGTGATTGATAAATTTGTATCATTTTCTGTAAGCAATATATTTCAACATAAATTAAACAATACATTTTGAATATATCTTTCTTGCAAAAAGTGAGGCTTTTGAACCATTGACGTGAAGTTGTTATTGAGTTCATATATGAATCGATTCAATTTGTAACATAATTAAGATATTCATGACGAATAAAATCTTGGAATTACTCCTTAAAAAGTCTTCATCACGTAAGTCATGTAAGAAGGCATTAGAGATATCCACTTACCTAGCATCTAATTTTATGAGATTGCAAGGGAAAGAATGAGTCTAATGGATAATGGTTGTTGGTTGTTGGTTGTTGGTTGTTGGTTCTTATATTTGCGCCTTATTAAAGTGAACCGTAAAAGAGATCCTCAAAGATAGCTATATAAATGATTATATCTTATTGCTATTAGTCTTCACCGGTAATATAAACTATATGGCATTCCAACTTGTTTAACCAAATTAGTTAATTTGATAATAGAATGAATGCTTCCTTTCAAGAGATGTATGTAATTTTTTTGTTTTCTTCATTTTTATGGAGAACACCTATATATATATATATATATATATGAAATTGTCCCCTATAGAGTAATGAGGAGTTGTAGCTGCAAAATCAATTATTATCATGCCCTTGTAAGTGGAGGGGTCCATGAAGGACACTAATCTAGGAACGATGAATAGGGAAAAGTTTTTGAACGAGAGACTTGGTGAGGGAATCAACCAGTTGGTTTGTTATGTGAAAATGAGATATGCAAAGTTGTTTATGGGACACTTAATCACATATATAAAGTAAAATCAATGGCGATATGCTTCATACATGAGTGAAAAATAGGATTAGAGCATACGTAAGTTACTCTAACGTTATCGCAGTAAATTATGAGAGCTCCATGAAAGGAGATAGTAAGTTTAGTCATTAAGTTGGTCAACCAATTTATTTCAACAGTAAAATCTACAATAACATGATATTTAGCTTTAATGGGTGTGTAGGCTGCTGTAAATTGTTTCTTGGAGCCTTAGCTGATGGGATCGGAGCCAAAGAAGACAACATACAGGTGGAAATGGAGTGACGTGTATCAACATCGTTAGCCCAATCTACGTCAGCAAAGATCGGAAGAGCGTATGGTGTATAAGCCGAGAGAAAGATACCATAATGAGATGTATATATATATGTATGTATGTATATATATATGTATGTATGTATATATGTATGTATGTATGTATATATGTATGTATGTATATATATATAGTTTTGCATATCCAAACCAGAACCTATTTCACAAATCCTTCATCTAATTCATTCATCACCGAAACTACACTTCTCAACTACTCATGAATAAATTCATATACAAACTCAACAACATTAACTTGTACGAATTTTTTGCTTTTTAATAGCTCATTTCATTAAAATTTAAGATTCCTCATTTTTTAATTCCTTATTTATAGATACAATTAAAAAATACTAATACAAATCATTCATTTTAAAATAATCAACGAATTACATATTTCCAATCATATTATACTACAGGGGTACTTTGGTCATTGACACTATTTTCTATGTTTTGTCAACTGCAACCAAACACATTTCTGTCCTCGAGATGCACAGTTTTATCTATTTTGTCCATTACAACCAAGCACCTCACTTTCTCCAATTTTTGTTCTATTCTGTCTTTGAATTTTTGTTTCATTCTGTCTCAGTATATGCATCATAGTAGCCAAATGTTGCGTAACGATGTCTTAGTGACCACAAAGCTCCAGTTGCTGCCATATAGCTCGCTACGAAACTATAGCCATTTAAGATTTATTCATTAGTTTTGGACTGCTTGATCTATTACATTATTTCTTAAGCGAGTGGGCATGCTACGGGGTCTCTAATGGAAGTTTTATTAATTTTAAATAAATTTAAGTGCAAGAAAGGAACAAGTTTATTATTAATGCGAGCATCTTCATTCTTTAATGATGTAAAAAAGAGTTAGTTCAAGTGAAATGTATACGAGAAAGAGTTATTTCAATTTCTTTGTCTCTAGTTTGGCTTTCCAACTTTAGAGTTACATCTAATAATAGGTCTTATTTAACTAATTCATAAGATTGGTTTGGCTTTTAATTCGCAAGGTCTTATGTAAATATTGCATGAACATTTATTTGATGTTAATATAAATGTGGGAACTTTGTCGAAATGTGCTAATGTGCTTAGTAAAATCTTTGTATTTGGAAATATGCTCATTCATATCCACAAATACTTCCATTTTTCATGTTATACATTTTCATATATGAGTTTTGAAATGCACAATTGAAGAATTTCAGATATTGTCTAATAGTACCTTGAAACAAATTTGACAATTATAGTGTATAGCTCCTCTCTCACAATGATGTGCATCTGTGATTGGATTTGAATAACAACAACCTGAAAAGGTATATTATTAAGATCGTTACTAAAACCATTGAGCTATTAAATGATCCAAATCGTTCACATAACATAATGAATTGCACTATAACTTTTTATCCAGGTTGTCCAATTAATCACCAATTTACAAAATACGATTGTAAATCACATTTTGTAGATTATAGTTGTCATGTGTTTCTGGTTTGTCGATGGCTTTTTTTAACTTTGAAATTCACATTGTAAAAGTGTCAATATTAGTTTATATGTTACTAGATTTTAGAATTCAAATGACCAAACTATCAATTATGGTCAATATATTTTCGGTAAATTTACTTTCATATATAAAAAATTTAATTTTAATATGAAGTTATTAATTTAGTACTAATATGTCTTTATTTATTTTTATAGATAAATGAAGGAAATTTCAAGTATTTTTTATAATTCAATTTCTTCATAAAGCTTTGATAATCCAACTTAAAGAGTATTAGAATGAGAAAGATGGAGGGAAAAGACTGAACTATGAAATTTGTAGCAGAAGTTCTATTTGTGGTGGATAGGATGATATTGATAATATTTAAGGTGGTATAACCTAATAAAAAGAGATTGCTACACTTGATGTGAGGAGGAGGAGAAGACAAGTGTCTAACTTTTTTCCCTATAAATAACTTCTAGAGCTCTACCTTCAATGCGTAATACCTTACAATCTAAAGAACCAACTCATAATGTGAACATAACAATAGTTAGATTCTTGTATGATGCAACTGTATTATTCAATAATGCCTAGTCTTATTATTAGCAGTTTATGGTGGATGCTATTACCTCTTATAGTCTAGGATATAAAGTTCCTTTAATTGATTATTATAGGGGTAATCTTTTAAGCAACTTTATTGATGAAATAAAAAAAGTTATTTAGATGAAAGAAAAATGAGTTAGGCAACTTAATAGTGTTCAACCATGTGTGATGGTTAGAAAAATATAAAACATGAACCTAACAATTTTTTGGTTTATTATGCTAAGGAGACAATGTCTTTAAAGTCCATTGATGCCTTTAGCCTTATAGAAACATTGATACTCTGTTTGAGATATTTGATGAACTTATGAATGAAGTTTGCCTTAAAACATTTTGCAATTCATCACCAACAATGATTATAATTATAATGCGATTGGAAAAAGATTGCAAAATAGGTATAACTATTTTTATTAATCTTTTTGTGCTACACATTGCATTAATTAATAGCACTTGTTGAGTGTATTGCAAAATTTACCTAACTATATAGCTAAAAACTTATAGAAGTGATGAGCCGATATCATATTTACAAGGAATGTTCGGTTAATTCTCGTAACAAAAATAATTGATGCAAAGGAAATAAAAATGGGGGTTTTGGTTTTTACATAATTAAAAAAAAGTAAAATTAAACGAAAAAAAATTATAGCAAACAATCAAAAAAGATAAAAGGGTCAAATATGTATAAAGTTCGGTTCTAGGATCAATCCTTGTCTAGACATGGTTAAACATATTTCATCATTCTAATGTTTTCACACCTCTCCTCGAATTATTGATCGTGGACTAATAATAAGCTCTGTTAATCCCAGTTTTTCCTTAAGTTGTATTTAATTAAGAGGCACTTGTTAATTAAACATAGCCATTAAATAGCCTAGGATACAATCTCTAAATTCAATCTGAGCTGCATTATGAAGTGAAAAACGAATCAATATAGACAGTAACCTCACACATTCGGGTTATCTAATTTAAGTTACGTTATTCCTAATGATTCAATATAATTAGTGGCTACTAAGAACATCAAATATAACAATTATAAATTATATTCAACATTCTAGCAGTAGGTTTGTAATAGAATAATCCAAATAATGTATCGAGATTATCTTTACAAAACCTAACTCAATCAACACAAACAACAATAACAATCTAAAAAGAGATTCAACATTAGCAAGATGAGATAAGCTTAACTATGACTCGAGCGTTGCTCACCTTCAAACTAGTGTCGAGATGTTAACCTTCCATCTTTCCCATTAATCTTCAAGAAGAATAGATGCTATTGCCTCTTTCCATCTTTAAAACAAAATAGAAAATGATGAAGAATAATTGTTTTCTTTTTTATTCACATTATTCCTCCTTGAAGACCAAAGAAAAAATGGTGATGAATGATGTCTCCAAAATTCTCACGTTATTCCATTTTGAAAACTCCTAAAAAAATTGATGGTGAATGGTGTCTTAGAGGTTTTCTCCACTGCTAGTTTTTTATTTCATGTTATTATCCCCCTCCTCTTGTCGTCACACCCCACTCATCATATATTCCAAAACCTAGGTTTTAAATGGAATGGGATAGGTGTCTCTCTCCACTGCTGTTGCGTTATCTCATTCCCCTTTTCCTTTGTTGTCACTTAACATGTCCTTCATACCTTAAAAGGGTAAGTTAAAAAGAATCTGACAGCTAGATAAATGGACAATTGAGTTAAATGGACAGCTGTCCATTTAATTGACGTTGGTGAGTGGTGTTTCATACCCAACATCATTTTATTAGCTTACATAGGTGAATATCCATGCAATTCATATCACAACTCACGATTGTGACATTTGTTTAGCTTAGTCATGAGCCACCGTGCACCATTCTTGACTTTTATGCTTTATCTTGTCTCTTTTTCTTTTTCTTGCTCCATGAAAACAATAGAGTATGAACATTAATAAGATGACTCAATGCGTATGCTTTCGGGTCACTTCAAATCCTTCATTTTTGAAATGTACCTAAAATCAAATATGAGCTAAAGTGAGTGTCCTAAACATTTTAAGGCATTAATCACTAAGTGTAATTGATTAAATGTATCAACATTTCTGTACTCATTGACCTAATGTTGAAAAATATATAAGATGTTAGATACTTTCCTATCATTGATGAAACTAAGAAATCAAGAAAAGTTACTAAGTTCATCTATAATTGTGCATGGGTTTTAAATTCAATGAGAAAGAGTTTCACCATAATAAGAATTTATTTCATCCTCCTATTATAACATTTGCAACTAATTTTTTTATCACTTTAGTATTTTATTCTAATGAAGAATGAGCTAAAACAAATGTTTATAAGTGATAAATGAGTTACAGCTTTGTATTTCAGGTTTAATGTTGGAATGGAGGTTTTCATAATTATATTTAAAGATCCTGAATTTTGGTCTCAATCCCAGTTTGTCATCTAAGTTTGTGAGCCTTTGATAAGAATACTTCTTTTGTCTAATAATAATGAGAAGGAAACAATGGATTATTTTTATGATGTCATAAAAAGGGTGAAGAAAGTAATCAAAGTAAATATAAAAATATGTATTCTTTGTATACACCTTATCTTACAATCATCAATTAAAGATAGGAAAGACTACTCTACTCTTTTTGTTTGTTGTTAGCGAATTTTCAATCCTAGTATCTATTTTATACAAGATTTAAGAAAGTTGAAGGTAATAGAGGAATGCTATTAACTATTACAAAAATTATTTTATATAAGATAATGCAAGGTCTCCTTACCTTGCAACCTTTATTTTGTTTATAAGTTTAACTTTGTTCTCTTATAGTTATTTGGTGGGGCCAATTTAGAATAGATGTTCAAGAATTGCAAAGGTTCACATTTTAATTTTTGAGTCAATGTGTAAGTGCAATTATGTGTGAAATAAGTTAGAGCTTATTTAAATTCATCCATTCCAAAAAGGAAATATATTATAAACCAAAAGATTGAACTATTTCATCTTTGTTTGATACAACTTAAATCTTTAAGAAAGTTATGTTCTTATCATTATTAAGTTTAAAACAATTTTTTTAATGTTTTAATAATTTAATTTAATTTGTTTACTATGACTTTTAATAGATTGATTAGTTTTATAAAACAAATTTACCTTGACCATATCGATCTTTTAGTGGAATGAGTTTCTAAAAACTAAAATTCATATATATGAGTGACTTGAAAATATGATCAATGCAGTAGCTGACAGCACTAGTAAAGGAAAAATTTATTCCAACTCATGCTCAATCCATTATGTTATAGGTTTTTATAAAAGCGTATGTGATGTGTGTAATAGCCTGTCGCTAACTACCAATCAATAAATTCCTAACTACCAAACTATGCAGTAAATGGTAAGCTAGGGTTGAACCACAGAAAGTTGTAATGCAAATGCTAATTCAAATGTTGTAACAAAAGAAACAAAACACCCAGAAATGATGAAGACGAGATAGTTAGTATGCAATGAATGTAACTAAAAAGACAATCACAAAGCAAATTTAGAAAACTCTAATAACATTGGTAATGAAGTTGGATGGAGATATCTTTAGGATTCAGGGATGTTCATTAATCATTGAATCTAAATAAAAGGTACTCTCATCATGGTGATAGCCTATAGACTTGATTAAGCTCTCAAACCCTTAATTTCTCTAAAATAGGAAAAATTAATAAGCCCTAAAATTGCCCCCAATCTCTACTATAACCTAGAATAGGCTCTTTAAGTTCAATAGAGAAGATGCATTAGGTACTAAGAAATAACTAACTTAGGCCACCTACTCATAAGCTCAGAAGGTATAAACTAACGGTAAAGGATCCTAGATTAGTTGATTAAGTATCCTAAAAATTCAATTAACCTATTGCCACTTCGGGAGTCACTATAGACTATTACATATCAGAAGCTCAACCATAGCCTTCAAATTAGAAAATTACCTAAAGGGTGATCAAACCTACAAGCAATTTCTAATTCATGACATTTGTCCTAAATCCCAAACCAACTTAGACCTATATGTACCAATTCAAGACAAGTCCAACTCCATTCTCACAATTTCCATCCCTTCATCCTTATAATATCTCCGAACCCTTAAGTAGTCTAGTTACACATGTTCATATCAAGCATGATTGATATTAAATAAACAAAACTAATAATATAATCATTAAACATTCAAATACCTAATAAATGCATATATACAAAAATGCATAAATAAACTAAAACATCCAAGATTAAAACTAGAAAGTTGTAGAAATAAACTTCCATTGATATATCACAAAGGTTCATTCCAAAATTCGTGAGTTTCTATTATAAAATCCATCAAACATTCATTCTAAATATTCTTGCTCATGTAAAAACGTGATTAACACTAAGAAAGCTCTAAACTAATGGCATGAATAGATTAATACATATGAAAATAAAGCATTGAAAATGAAATAAACTAGCTAAGCATAAAGAAAATATCAAAAACTTCTCTGCTCCTTCCTTCTCTCTTCTTGAAGTTTTCCGAAAGTAGCAGATTGTGTAGCCTGCCTCTAGGTCCTCCTCTCTTTCTTTATGTAGCATGTTCCGTTTAGGGTAAAAACCTAGGATTTTTCTCTGCCTCAAAAGTCCAAAAAGCACCTCAAAAACTTAAATTTGGAAGCTCGCTCACATCTGTCTGTGCGCAGGCCACGATTGTTGCCTTTAATGCAAGATCGTGGCCAATTTATCTACTCTCTGTCATGATCATGGCTGACTCCCTATGATCGTGGGCCTTTATTCAAGCTTCTGTCACGATCGCGACTAACTCCCCACGATCGTGGCCCTATGGTCAAGCTTTTGTCACGAACATGGCCCTAAGTTATTTCCCAAGTCTTCTTCGATCCTCCTCCAAATTCCCTTGATTGTTTCCCCTCTATGGAAGGCTCTCCAACTTTGTCAATCTTCTTCCTTTTAGCATATGTTTATGTTCACTCCTTTAATTTATATGTAAACACAAGATGAACATAAATTAAATATTTAAACACAACAATATGATTGAAAAGACATTGAAATGCATAAAAAAAATATAAGATGATTCAATCCTATCAAATACCCCCACACTTGAACTATTGATTGTTCTCAAGCAATTTAAAAATAACCAAGATATTCTGTCAATTTGTTCTCAAAGAAGATCAAGTATATGCAATCCTTCAAACTTCAACAAATTCAAGTATTGAGCTACTACATATATCATAATCTTTTCATTAATGCATATAAAAAAAAGGTCACTATTTGGTCATGGCATACACTCTGGCTTGAGACTACGATAGGATGCTCTGACCCTCAGTCTTGACAGAAGGACTCTCAGAACTTGTCTTGCCTCTACTACGGCCTCTCTGTACTTAATGATCGCCCTTTCACACCAAACTAAGCTCCAGCAACAATAGGACAATCTCTAATTCTGTGCTCTTAGGAGCCACATCGAAAACAAGCTTGCTCCTGCCAGCACTCTCCACCGTGCCTTTTCCCACAATGCTCACAGGAGGTAATTGGCCTGACATTGCACCTCTTCCACTACTAGACTGTATGAAGCTACCCCTATATGAACCCCAATTGTCTCAATCTAGTCGATGGTCTAAAAGTTCGATTATGACGCTTGCTGAATCTTCTGCCAGAACCAATCTAAACTTCATTAAGCAGCTGTGAAACACATGGGGAGTCCGAAAACGAAGCTCTTATGCCACTAGCAGGCAGCCGGGAGAAGGCTTTAAAAAAAACGATACCAGTGCACTGACTCCACATGAAGGACCTAACCAAACCCATATAACACGTATTCATGTATGAAAGACTAAATGCCCGAAGGCATACTTTGAAATTCAACTTTTCATGTAATCTCAAATTCAACATGATGTCAATCATTCACA
>JANSVB020000033.1:4304399-4320811 GCA_025504935.2 Erythroxylum haughtii
CATGTACAGAGACCGTAGGCCGGGTCTAGTTGCTCAAAGACCAGACCAGGCTTTCCAAGTTATAACGATTAATAAGAGCAGATTTCCAAATAGAAAAAGTCCAGCGATAAATGAACGGAGATTCATGGGCCACTCATCCAGGCTCAGACAAAAGATTCTGGGATTGTTTTTAGTATTCACTTCCTACTTCCTACCAACGCCAACTCCTCTCAATCCCCAAAACCTATATTACAGAAGACTAGATGAAACTTAAAACACTAAAATGTCCATGCGAAAAACAATATGTTATTAGGCATAATATGGTTTGAGGATTCTTCGCATATAAAATGAACTTGTTTGTCATACAAACATTCAATGATAAAAATGTGCCTTTTCCTTTTGGTTCTCTAGAAAAATGAAGTCTAATCTATGTTTATTGAACTCTTTTTCATGGATCCTAGCAGAAATGACGGACAAATAGATCTGGTCTTATATTTGTTCAGAAACCAATTTGGTAAGCTGAAAAACAAAAATAATACTAAAATTTTTAAAATGTTTTACTATAAATTACAAAAAAAACATAATTCCTACTTATCATAAGAATTTCGGATAAAAATATAAGAAATTCCTCAAATTAAAATTTTATTCATGCAAATAATCGACCAGTATATTTTTAAAAGAACTAGCTCCGCTAGCTTTCCATATTTAACTAAGTTGCACATGTACAGATTACATCAGATGATTCAAGTTGCAATTGAAGTAGGCAAATCTGCATCATCAATACGATCTATAAGATCTACGCTCTTGCTTTTTGGAATCCGACCTCTTCATATTTCTATCTTCGGTCCGGAATCTCTCATCATGTCTCATACTTGTTCTTGATGATGAAATGATGACCATCTATAGTCTACTCCATTAGCTCAATTTACAATGGGTGATCCTAAGAGAAGTTAAGAAGCCCTTCAAGACCTTGGCTATGAAGCTTGGTGATACGAACATCATGGTGGCACTAATTTACATCCTCTGCGTGCATGCTTCCTTCGTTCAAAATTCGAAGATCAACCTTCCTGATCCGTGAAAAAGAAACTACACCTTCCCGTCTGATGATGGACGATATTTATCAGTTTCGATAGTTGTGGAAGACGATTTAGCCACAGAATTGGTGCCCTTGGAGGGAGAAGAGGTGGGAGTAGGTAGCTTCTTGGGCAACATCTGTTCCCAATACCCTTTAGGCAATCGTGATGCATCTGAAAGAACAATGAAAGCTAGGAGAGTGAAGAGCAGGCATTTTTGCCTCCAAGAAACTAACATGTTGACGGATGAGGAGATGCTTTGAGGAGGCCTCTCCTTGGCATTTCAAAACAGCAGCTTTAGAGAGTCTTTGGCAGCAGACATGTTGAGTAATGTATGGAGACTGCCAACTTGTCCATTTGAGGAAATGTGTGTCAATGGCAGACAATGGTACATTTTCATAATACTAAACTCTGAGCAGCTCATGTTGATGCTTTCATTTTCTTTGTGAGCAAGAGTGTAAGGAATTTAAGGGATTTGTGTAAGGACATGGGACCCCTCCTTAGTTGGGGAACTAATGCTTTAACCTTCTGCTAATGACAAGTCGTTCTTGCTGGGCTTGCATAAGTGATGAAAAGTACTAGTGTAAGGATGAACAACCCTATATTTAGACATCCAGTTAGTATATTATCTAAGTTGATCAGTTCCAATCATTCAAATTAACCTTAGGGCACCGCCCTTTAGGGGACAAGCTACGAGAACCATGAAACTTCAAAGTGAGAGGCACCTTAAACAAGTCCAAAGAAAAGCATAGTGACACACTTTTGCGCACAACTTTGCCAACAAAGTTAACAGTTTAATATCACAAACATTGATGCAGAAAGACCAGAGTTTAATAAGCTAACTCTGGTATAATGAGCGCATAGTGCACTTTAACCTCCAAAAGGCACAATGTGGCTGACTTTCTTGGGTGAAATGTTGGACTATTCATTGTTCTTAAAAGCAAGTAACTAGTCATTCTGTAGAAGATTATGAACCTCAATTGTTGCTTGATACTAAAATGCAGTACCAAGTTAAAGGAATGTCGGAAATATATATTATAATCTTGAGTTTATGGAATGCAGGGCTTGTTCGTGACAAGAGGAGTTGGAAGCAGGTGGACTGCTCCCTTACCTAAGTGGTAGGACCAATACGCCTACTCATTACGTTCTGCTGTGTCTTATTCGCCTCATTAATCACAAAACGTATTGTTTAAGCACAATTGCACACGATGCGTCATAAGAAAGGACTAGTGTGGTTTACACTAACAAGTATCCTATGCAATCAGCTTCAGGAAAAAAAAATAAAGATATCAAGGTGCATATGCAACCTTATATATAGTGACTACTATCCCAAAAAATGAAAGCAAAACAATGACCTTCAATGAAGATGCTATATATACGTATGCAGTGGCCTAACGCTAGGCCTTAGAGAAGCTTGGCATGTTGTGACTCATATTAAGCCAATTCAAGCACTCAATGGAGTTATGTACTTAGGCCTATTAGCTGGTTTGCAATATCTCAAAAGTATCCCCTGGTCATAAATTAAGTCCCAACTCCTTTTTGTGTGAGTACTGAGTAGAGATGTCCTTATAGTAATCAACTTTGTTCAAGGCATCATCTAGCGAATCTTTTAATTAAGCATATTAAGAGAATAAATAAACTTGGTAAAAGAATTTTATAAGTTACTCCGTTGAAGACGCCTAAACTGAGGTCCAACTGTAGAAGAACATCTTGCGTCAGGTTTCCCTTGGTCACCAGTCTGGATGAGGAGCCCTTTGCAACATGTATGCTTCATTTTATGATATCAAAGAACACATAAAAGACTAATAAACACCTTATTTCTTTGTTATGCTATTGCTGTTCTGTTCTCGGTAGACGAAATGTGTTCTTTCAGAACTAGGATCTGTCGTATCTCCCTAGAATATATTCTTTGATGCAACCATTTTTTCGAAATTCCTGCACGTGTATTATCATTAATACATGCATAACTATGTTCCCACATGTTGCTATTCAAAACACTTTAACTCGAATGCTCCAAAAATGTCCCTATTGGCAGGCACGACAACCTTCGAGGCTGTGTACTTTGCATCTCTGCAGAAACCTAAAGGTGACGAAGTCTCACTGAAAGAGAGAGCTGAGTAAGATACGAAGAAACAAAAAACAAGCTGTTGCTATGATCATTTTCGGTAAAGATACCCTCGGACTGCATATATGTTTCATTCCAATTAAAAAGCTATACGTCTGCTTTTCCTTTCCCTCGTACAAAATATACAATACCACGTGATAGTAGATATGATGTTGAATTGTTGATGAGTATTTCCACTTGATACTTCTGCTTCCTATTACATGTTTACAGTGACATTCAGGATCTTTTACGCGCCCAGATTGGTGTTGAAGATCAATAATCTTTGGCCAACCCTGACATAAACTTGTGCTCAGAACGGTGAAGTGATCCAGTGACAAAATAAATAGTTCCAAATTTTGATGTTAGGGATTTGAAACACCTTGATATCTCCATTCATTTAGGATAAGAAATTAATACAATGTGATTGTTAAGTGTAAAAATTTTATAACTATATACGACGAATAATCAGTCATATACGCTACAATTTCCGATATAGAAGTGTAAAAACTGATGCTAGTCTCCAGTAGGTTAGACTTGAACGCGATTGAGGATCGAGATAACAGATTAAATTTAATTGCGCCACGTACAAGAAAACAGCATCATATTATATTCCATGTGCGACAACAGAATTCCAACTAATGTATCCAGCTTATATAGACGAATTTATACCAAAATATTTTTAAAATTAATTTAGTGCAAAGTCGATGTACACCTTACTTAAAAGACTCTAGTTAGCAAGACATAATTTTTCTCTCACATTTGAAAGTTAAAGTATGTAGAAAAAATATTTTTTTACCCATAATTTGAGTTCTTAAATTGAAAATATAGTGGGAAATTCGGAGGATATAAAATTTTTAACAATTATGGGAAATGTGCAATTTTTAAAAACCACACAGGAAGTTAAACTGATAAGATAAAAGATTTAATGTTTAAAATGTTCAATTAATATTAAACCGTTATAAAATCAGCTAAAATTAAAAATTTTGAAATATGATTGAAAATATTTTCTTATCCATCAAAAATCTTAAAGTTTAATTAAAAATAGATTATTAAATAAAAGTTAATTGATTTATTTTAATTTATAAGAACTTCTTAATTAATAAAAATTGACTGATTAATTAATAAATTGATTAATTTTTAATAACAAAATTATTAAAATAAATAAAACTAAAAAATTAAAAACTGAAATAAAAAATAAACAAATTATAATTTTTACTATTAAATCGCATTTTAATTTGAAAATAAGAGCATCAAACCTTTAAGTCCATTCACTCGTCTACGTTGAATGATCAAGATGACAAATTAACAAGTGGGCATCTTCTTCGGCCCAAGAAAGAAACGAACACACTTGGAAAGGTCGATAATTGGCCCAATCAAAGGCCACGTCCACACGTTATCCACACGTCATCCAAAAGATGATGACTTGTCACCACCTCCAGCTCCTTCTCCACTTCCTATCGTCAACTCTAGCTCTAGTTGTTTTTATTCTTTGCGTTTCACGAGGAGGAGAGTTATCAGTTATGTGGATAGAAAGGCTTGAAAAAGAATAGGACCTGTGGGGTCTATGAATCGGAGTCCACAGGCCATGAACTATGAGCCTTACTTCTCCACGTCTCTATACGAACTTTTCCTTTCCCTCTCTCTCTCTCTGTGTCAATCTTGGAACTTTGGACTTTGCTTGAGACAAGACAATGGAAGTGGTAAGGAGTGAAAGATGAAAAGGAAAGTGGAGTTGTTATGCATGTCCCCATGGCCTGTCATTGTGCTTTTTCACCATCACCAGCGAGGGATCATTCCATCAACGCCATCTTCAAGCTTTCAGAAAGATCCAGGCCTGTTGCTTTTTCCTCCGTTACCGCTTCTACTAGAGCTTCCTACAATACTCTTGTGTCTGAGGTACTCTCTTCTCCTTCTTCTTCATTTCGAACTTGTAGGATATACAATGGCATTGTTACATAATGCAGTAGTCTGTAGCTATATTGGTTTTCAATGACAAGAAGAGCAAGTGCAAGTGAAAAATTATATGGAAAGAAGAACATATATGGTTGTTCTTGCTTGGAGCTGGGTTTTCTGTTTTCTGCTTTCTTGTTTCCATTATGTTTTTGTTTTTTGGAGAAATATTCTTTCCTCACTGTGGAAAAATATGAATGATTATCTGGACAAATAAGGTTATTTAATTTAACCCCCAAATGTTTGAATTTTATATTCAGTTTAACAGGAGGATAGAGCAATATTCTTAAGCCTGCAAAATTAGGAAAGCAACATTCAGGTTAATTTGAATGCAAAATGAAAACTGCACATCGGCCAATCTGTCTTTAGGCTTCACAGGATCATTTTAACCAACTTATGCCTTAATGCCAATTTTTCCTCCAAGGCCTATCTTGAACAGTGAACGCTGTGATACCGTAGGCCCCTTCAAATTTTGAATAATTGTATAACTTTTTGAGTGAGTTAATGAGACTTGGCTCAATGGCCTGTAATCCACCCCCTCCAGAATAACCGAAGAAAAAAAGACTAGGTGAATCTTATGTACAGAGAGTGTTATTATTTAAAGATAGTTCAGCGAGTTAATACCTCTAGGAATTCATTAAAGAAGCTAAAAACAGAACATTTAACAGTTTTCAGTTTATGGGAAAAGAGTTACTTTCATTGTTGTTGGAAGTGTAAATCAAAGTCTTTCTCCGGAAGAAATAGTTTCATTGTTGTTGTATGTGGAAATGAAAGTCTTTTCCAGGAGCAAATGACGGGAAACAAATGATCAGTTCCCAATTTTATGAAAAGTACAATGATTAGACTGGTATGAAGGATTCAGATTGAAGATAACCGTGCTTATGTTCATTTTGATCATTTTGTCCTTCTAATCGTTAACATTGTTGCGATATGGTGTGAAAGTTGACTTACTGCTTATTTGGGTGTCAGTAGGCAGTAAGGCTGTTGGGTCCTTCAGCAAGGTTTGAAGCCTCAAAGCTGAAGGTTGTCCTAATGGGAGAGGATATGAATAAGTATTCAGGAATTGTCCCTAGGACTTATATCCTATCTCATTGTGACTTCACAGCAAATTTAAACTTAACCATCTCCAATGTCATCAACCTGGACCAGGTGTGAGTTTCTATGATTTATGTCTTCCCTTTTTTTTCATTTTAAACTTCTCAGATGGTCTTGCAAAAATCAAGTCCCCTAAATAACTGAACGAAACAGTGACATTATGCTTGAACGGACAGTTAGGAGGGTGGTATAGCAAGGATGATGTGGTTGCTGAGTGGAAGAAAATTGGTGGGGAGTTGGGTCTTCATATCCATTGCTATGTGAGCGGTCCCAAGCTCATTTTAGACCTTGCAGCTGAAATTAGATACCACATTTTTTCTAAAGAAATGCCTTTGGTAAGTGTTTCTTAACAATCTCTGCAGCAGCCTGCATCTATATGAAACAAAATTCCTCCGACAGCTCTTGTGTATTGCTAACATGGAAGTTATTTTAATGCTAGATTGTGTGTCAAGATCGAACCTCTCTCTTATAGTTATAGATATATATATATACATACATGCACGTGTGCTCTATATTTGTCAAATCTTAATTATGTATCATGGTTATAACAACTCATTTGACTTGTTAAAGGTTCTCAAGTCCGTATTACACGGCGATTCATTACATTTCAGAGAGCATCCTGAGCTAATGGATGCACTGGTCTGGGTATACTTCCATTCTAGCGCACCAAAGTACAATCGCTTGGAATGCTGGGGACAACTTAAGAATGCTGTTCAGGTAAGATTGACTGCACTTTTCATAGTGATATAAGATGTTAAGTTTGTCTTTCATCTGATGATAAGAAATGAAGAGACCCTCAATCACCTCATATGATGATCCTGCTTTACCAAGCACACTAATGCCCTAAAGTATCTCATATTAAGTATTCCTCAACTGAATCAGATTCTTAATTTGCTTCTCCACTGAATTATCAGGGGAGGCAAGCAGATGAACTTCCAGCTTTATTAACTGCAGATAAGGAGGATTCCCGGCCTAGAAAGCGACCCCGACTTAAATCCATTTTTCAAACCCTGTTAACCTTCCTTCTATGAATTGCCTCGCGCGGCTAGCAAATCTCAAACTCCAATTTTCACTGCACATTGACAAAAAGGAAGCTCGTTGATAATACAAAATTGCTTAACATGAAGTTGCATCAAAGAAAGAAGTTGCTTCATATGAGGTGATTCCACTGCAACTACCAAATTTGTTTGATTAGACATAAAGATTCACCATTTTTGTGCACCTGGGAACATTTGTTCATCAATGGCTCATGTCTTTGTTGCTTTGTACTCGAGAACATTAAACATATTACAAACTTAATAGTGTTATGGTACTCCCAAGTCCAACACTCCCCTTCCCTCACACTTAATGCTCTGGGAACTTCAATGGAGAACTGAAATCCAGAAACTGAATTGAAGATTGATGTCATTCGGGTAATGCAATATGATACAGCAACAATTCTAAAATATACACATACTACAATAAATTCAATAAGTACATCTTCGCATAGACAAACCATAGCCCAAAGTTCAACCTGACATTATTCCAACAAGTACTAAATCTCATGGTCTGAATGTACTCCCAAAGTGTACCAAAGACTATGAACCAACGGGACTACAAGTACTTAAAATGACCTATTGGGGTTGGTGGATGAAGATGACTTTGCTTTCGCAAAATCGACCAGATCCTTAAAGAGAGCATCATCTGGTTTTTCTTGTTTCGTAGGGGTGGACGAGTTAAGTGAGAGGTTATGTGTTTGTCCAACTAAGTTGTCATACGAGGAGGCTAACTCGCTACTTGAATGAGGTGCACTGCCAGCAGAAGTATGTTGCTGATCGAAAAATTGCTGTCTCTGATTATGCCTAGAAGGAGGAGGTGGAAGAGACCCATGAGCTGGCGTTTCCCAAGGTGCTTGAGGGAGCTGATTAGCAGATTTACTTAAAGAAGCTGGTTCATCATATACAGGATGCCCGGAAAAAGCATGTGATGAGTAGTTAGTAGGAGGAGGAGGTGATGCAGACAGTGTTGGAGAATAAGGTGGGGATGAATTTGTGTGGGTAAGAGTTGGAACTGTAAATTGCGACGATTGTGATGTTTGAGGGGTTCCTCCAGACTTGTAGGCATCACCACTGAGATAATCAATAGGACCAGAGTCTGCACTGACTGGCTTCTTGGATGCGGGTGGAGGAGGAATTAGTGGACTGAATCGTGTTTGCTCAGTCCTAACGCTCATTGGTTTCTTGCTCTGTCCCTGTAAATTATCTCTTGATGACCTGCATTAATATGTTTGAAACTAGTCAGAATCAAAATTTTACCATTACACACTCCGGAAAAAGATATTTCTCAAAATTCAGTGGTTCAGTAAATCAGCATGTTCCACACTTGTGATTTCCCAACGGAACTTTCCCAAATAGGAGATAAAAGGTGTGAAGCCCGATGATTCAAGTTACCAACTAATCTTATATTCAATCACAGACAAGGATCAAATAGCAAAACTTCAAAGCGAGTAGCCACCATCAGACCTCATAGAGAGGAGAACAGAACAAAACAAATACAAAAATCAGGAAGAAAGGGAGAGCGATCATCGTCACCTGTGTGCCAGCTGAGCAAAATCATCCTCCGAATCCTCATCATCATGGTTAACATTAAGAAATGGCATAACTGGAGGCTTGGTTGAGCTTTCCTCTGGGACGGGGGTCCCTTTCACAATATCATCATGCCGCTGTAGCACCCGTTGTAAGTTATCGTTCAATGATAAACCTTGGATCAGAAGTTCCTCATCTCTGAAAGAAAATCCGAATTTTTATGAGTCATTATTAATGTGGGTAAGAGAAAAGGCCTTATATGGATTGAATTCTTACGTTGTGTTATTCACAAGAAGCATTACACGCTTTTGGTAAGAGCGGCACTGGTCAACCAGGTCAACAATCACTTCTTGTTTCAACCCCTGCCAAAAAATCAATCAATTGAAGAAAATCAAACTTTTGTTTCTTGGAAGAACAATACATATAAAGCTGGTAATGCATGGTTTGATATCAACCAGGGGATTATGTTTTGGAGTTATTGAAAGAAAATTTTTTGATCTAATTAACAACTTGTCTCTCAGATTATTTTAAGATTGATTACCTTCATACAATTTACAAAAACTGTTCAATCAATCATGAGAAAATACAAGAACACGCTCTTTTAGCACATTCATAGCATAGTTGAGATTCAGAATCAGTTTGAGAAGGTATGAAGACATGAGAAAAGAAGGATGACATTCATTCAAACTTAAACTCAACCAAAAATTACCGTTTTCTATAGTGATTACAGAACAACTGACCATCCCAGGTCACAACACCAAATATGACGCAAGAAGACAGTGTGGTGAAGCTTTTTGTGTATGCATGATAAAAAGACTTCAAATAGATTGAAGGTCAAACGGGCAATAGCAAGTAAAAGGATAGTTACCTCACAGTTCTTTGGATCCAAGGCGCCAAGCATTTCCATCAAAACATCTGCTAGGCCTTGAGCGTTTTTAATTTCTGCCGGGCTTTTGAAGTAGACAAAGAAATAAAGTAGCAGATCAACAGCAAGAGAATAGATGTTGAACAAAGATGAAAGTAGACTCTTGGCTACTTTGTGTTACAATCTAATTAAAGTCTTGTGCATGTCAAGATGGTGGAAAAGATTCATGATCAAGGAAATACTTCCATCTATCTCTCTCTTGCATCCTTCTTGTTGCACATGCATTTAGGCTTATGTGTAGGGGCTGCTGGGTGGGTGAGTGTGAGCAAGAGAGAGCTAAGCTTGAGATATATTTCATCCACAACAAGATGAACAAGCAAAATTCGCTGTTTCTTGAGAATTTGTCCACATTACAATACCTACTAGAAAACCATCAACAGTTCTTTGTAGCCTAACCTTTTACGGACAATCCAGAGAGGAATTCCAAGATTACATTAAGTTGTGCGCCCATGCAACAAAATGACAGAAAGCTTAAAGAAGCTTATTTAGATAGTCTTAATGATAAATTAAACAAATATAAACAAGAACATTCAAGCAGTACCTGAGGCCAGAGGCATCAGATTCTAGGGAAGCCTGAATTGCAGCATCTTCATAGATTGACGGTGCATTAACTATTGGCTGTGTTTGGGGAGGAGTAAAGAGTGGTACACTGTTTTCTTCTCGAGGTGGGAATTGAACTCCAGCAGTCTGTCAGTTAACAAGAGTTAGAATTTTAAATTTAAGCTCAGAATTATGAACAGAAAAACAATATGCAGCATAGGATAAGCATTTACCCTTAGCTCATTATATGCAGCGTAAAACTGGGGATACCTTCCACCTGATCCCCCAAAAGCCTCTTGCCATGCGTCTATAAGAATGAGTATCTTTTCCCTCACATTCAAATCTGGCTGCAAATTAAACAAGAGTATGTATCTTTGGTAAAGAGCTGGAGAATAAAAATCCATTAGAATAAAGAAGCTAGCAATTGCTACCTTCTTTTTGACTATTTTAACCATATCGTGTAAGATATCACGCTCTATCATCTGCTGAAATATATTCTCACCACAATTTTTGCTCAGGGTCTCCAATGCCTATATGAAAATTGTTCCATGTAAGGAAGAAATCATTGTCAACATACAATGGGTGTTTGACTCTCACAAAACAGCAAGACAAGGTATACAATGCAAATTAGTATTCATATTCAAGACCTGAACAACAATTGCACAATTGAACACAATGTAGCAATAAATAAGACAATTAAGACTCAATGAAGGTTCTCAAGAACTGTATAGAAAGACCGAGAAAAAGAGGCTGTGATTGTGATTAGGGGGAAAAAAAAAAAACTTAAGGACGTACAAGAAATCTGATGAGCTTAAAATTATACTCACAAAAAGAGCTAGTAGTTGTATTTTAGGATTTTTACTTCCCAGTCGCTTCTTGAGTACTTTTAAAGCATCCTTTGCTTGCCTGCAACATCAACCCAAATAAGTCATATGCCCCAATATAATTTGACAATGAAAATATCAGCATACTTTGCTGAATTGCTTGAGAAAAAGGATTTAAAAGATGAGCAGAGCTGCAATAAGAAATTTTGATATCCACAATAAGGCCACCAAGCAGTTTAAAGAACTTTCTCAATTAAGTAAATATAGGTTTCATTCTATAAAACTCTCAGATGATTCCCATCAAATTATATGCTTATCTTTAAACAGTGCTTTGGTTTTGTAAATAAGTTCAACAAAGAGAATAGATGAAACTCAAGTAATGAATACAAGCACAAGTAATCATCAAGAAAACAACACTGTCTCTCAGACAATAAAAGTGAGGGATACACCAACAGTTGTAACTTCAGAATTTGCAGAATCAAAACAAGAAAGAAGATGATAATCGCAAAAACAGAAGAAGCATTCATGTCAAACAATTGACTTGAATTTTATTGCAGCTTAAAAGCACGAGACAAATCCAAAGCCTCTGTCAAGTATGAAAGATCCCTATAAATATCTTCAACTATGTAAACCCATAGCAGCACTTACCCTGATCTGAACTAGCCTATCCATTTAACAATAAGCACTTAAATTAACATGTGATTCGCAAGCTAGCATTTTTCATTGAGAAAATGACATAAACAAACACCAAATAGGAGAAATAGATTAATCCCCATCTAGCTTCACACGGCATAATCAAATAAGAATCATAAAGAAAGTAGTTTTTCAACAAATTAAACCAACCCAGAAAAGGAAAAGTACGAAATACCGAGGATCCATGTTGATGATGTCGCAAAGCTCAATGTTAATAGCCCAGTCCGGACCAATCAACATATCGCTCGTTGCCCTCTCAGCACACGCGGCCGCATTACTCGCCATGACGATTATTGTTGGTCAGCTTAAATCGCACCAACCAGGAGTCCTTAATGTTCTGCACAAAAACATAAGAGCCAAAACAATAAATCCAATAGTATCCAATCTTGAAATAAGGGGCACCAGCTTTAATGAACGATCAGATTAAACTAAGCATGAAATTATCAGCCACTAGGCTACAGGTTTGCCGATTCAATATAACAGAGTCAACCAATTGTAAGAATCGAAAAAACAAAAGCCCGGAAAAAAAGACCAAATTACACGCCAAAACACATGGAAATCAAGGGGTGAGCATAGGAAAAGACGAACAAGTATGATATTCGGAGGAGAAAAAAATGAGAACCGAATCCGAATTGGAAGTCTAACCCAATTTGAAAAATCTTGAAAAATCAAAAGAAAGAACCAAGGATGATTGATCGAAGAACTTACCTGTGAAGAGAGAGAGAGAGAGGAATTATGTTCTACACGTGCGAGAAATAACGATGACGATCGGGAGAGAGGGAGAGGGAGCGTGGAGGAAGAGGTCTGACGGGAAGGGGTTTTAGTTCTAAATATACTGTCGCTCCTCGGAGAAAGATTAGACTTTTGGGTTTGCTCGGTCATATCTTCTTTCTTTCTTTTTAACATTTTACATCTTACAACCTATCCTCTAAAACCAAAATTTCATTTTCTTAAGATTTTAATTTAAATTCATATTTTTTAAAATACAAACTTGGTTATTAACGTCCTGCGCTTTTTAGATCTCATATCTCACCAAAATTTTATAATTTTAGTGTTATTAACTTCATCTAACTTAATCATAGCTAAAGCAGTCAGTCTAAAGGGGTAGAAGAAGTTAGATTTAAAATGGTTGAATCAAAAAATAATTTAATATATTTTATTTATTAGGGGACGTGGTGTAAATTTTCTAGAATTTTAATAAATTGGATAGATTAATAATAAAAATAGAAGTTGGTAAGTGATGCGTTGTTTGACTTTTCCTTGTAGATGTGGGAATGGAAATGGACGAAGCACAACACAACTGCATAAGCCGAAAGCGCGTCGTTTTGTCTGTCTGCGACTGCGACCCACCTTGACAGATGGCATCATCTCCCTCTTCCACCCTGCAATCTGCATTTCAATTGGCTACTTGATTCCCTTCTGGGAAAGCATACATTTCATTTCAACCAACTTTAACTCATATCTGTTTCTACAAAAGAAAAAAAAAATTTAAAATAGCAAATTTTTACCTTTTTTAAAAAGAACATAACAACACAATATAATATAATATATTGCAAATATGTGTTTAAACAAGAAGGGAAAAAAAAATTAATGGGAGCCTGTTATATCTTGCCAAATGTCCTAAACATTTCTATCAACAAGTCAACTTTGATGAACTTTGAATTGTTGTCTATTGCCCAATCCCAATCCCAATCCCAATCAGAGTCCACCTAAACAAATTGTCAATTGTTTGACCGGCCTAAATTTTTCAATGCCAATTCATTTATTTGCGTTGCTGTATCTTTTCCGTCCAATGTTTGGGGCCTAACGCTGTTTAATATTTGTTTAACCCGAGTCGGAGGAACTGCTCCATTTAGCTGAGAGGCTGAGGCCCTGGACCGTCGATTCCCTTTTGGGCCCAAAGAAATTTCTTCTTCATTTCGTTTCTCTCCTCCGTCACAAATGCAGCAGCATTTAATCCATTGCTCTCTGGGATCTATACAACATAACCGAATAACTTTTCATTGAGAAACACATAACATTAATACAAGCTCTTGTTATGAAGAAATGGCTAATATATCTAAGATCAAATACACAATGAAATAAAATATATTCAATTTAAAACTTTCTTTTTTTAGTTAACCTTATAACCACCAATCCAATTCTATTGCAATAATGATGTTGTGCTAAGTTTAATCTACTAAAAATTAAATTTGATCGTTACAAATAAAAAATCTTAGAGACATCAAAGTTTTTATGCAAAAAAAAAAATCCTTCAAATCAAGAGAAAAAAATACAAAACTTATGGTTTATAAAAAAATTCTATTACATTAAAAAGGTCTTACAAGATGATTTCTATGGTAGTTATTCTAGGCATTTCACTTGTTTCAAAAAAAAAAAAAGAAACAAATTGTGTTAATCCTAAGTATCAAATAAAAACATAAAAAACAAGCAATAAATAGAAATGAATAAAGAAATAATGGAATCCATCATTCCTATGGTTACTTTTTAAGCGGTAAGGTCTTCTCTATACATCATTAAAGATTCCTATGGTTACTTTTAGTATATTAGTACTATTAATATTTTTCACTAATATTAATAGTACTAATATACTAATAATAATAAAATAATATATATTGATAATAAAAAATAATATAAATAATAATAGTAGAATCGTGAATGCAGGGTAAAAAAAAGGATTCTTTTCAATACCATTAATGAAACAATCCAAAATATCACAAGAAAGTGGACCGCTTTTTTTCATCCCGAGGAAATTTATATTTTCCCCAAATCTTATTCCTTAATAGTACGAAACAATAGTATCATTGGAGTGGATACACAAATAACTTTAAATACAAGAAGTAGAGTAGCCGGTTTGGTCTGGGTGGAGAAAAAAAAGGAACTTAAAATTCTTTCTAAAGATATCTATTTTTTGGGTGAAATATATAAGATATCCCAACATAGTGGTATCATGATATCCCCATGAATGATAAAACCCATTTTAAGAAAGCAAAAAATTCTTTATGTCCCAGATTGCATCGGATCATTAGACAAAAATCCAAAGATGAAGAGATAAACAAAAAAAATCACTATTGTGTAAACAAAGAGTTTTAAAGTAAGCATTACACAATCTCCAAAATCTTTTTTGATTTGAAAAAAAAAAGAAAATAGATTCCTTCTTTTTAGTTGAGTTTTATATCACATAAATTATTTCGAAAACAAGAGATAAAATGGGTTCTAGAAATACAAAAGAATTTTCTAAATTCATTTCTAATATTAATATAAGTCAAGTCTTTCTTTTTCTATTGATTCTTTTCCAATCGAGATGTATGACTCCATGAGTCTACGTGTCTATATAGATCCTATTCATGGATTAATGAAAATGTGCAAAAGTTTTATTTGCCTCTATCATTCTATGAGTGTATGGCATCGCCACTCCCCTTAGTGGCATCCACTAATTTAGAACTGAATTTGTAAGCCATATTTCGACCCAGACGTTTTCAAGATGCCCCTAATAACCAACGAATAACTATTTTATCATTAATCCAATCACTGTTCGTGTTTTTTTTATATCAATGAATAAATCTCTTTACTTGTATGACTTGGATGTCTCGTATTTCTAAAAAAAAGATTCGATTGATGAAATTTGGTATAATACTTATGAGATCGATGAGAATGATATTCAACAATTTCTTCTTAGAATGTATTGATCTGACCCATAAGCAGGACCACCACCCTATAGCATGTTGCCCCAATAAGTAGAACCTCGTATTTCTTCTTGAAAATCTCCTAATTGTTTTAAAGCAACTTGAAAGAGATTCTTTAACCATAAAGAATTCAGTTTAGACATAGGCCATATATCTAGAAGTTTTCACAATTCCATCATGTTTGATGGAATCATTAAAGATTTGACCTTTTTGAACTCTATCTGTTACCTACTATAGGCTCGGGAAAGGGAAATAAAGAAAAGATGTGTACAAACGAGAGATCCAGCAACAAGAAGAAGGAAAAGGATTGAATAGAGTAACTCTCGAACATTTGGCGATCTCAGATGGGTCGATATCAATGGTATCTTAATATTTCAATGAATCATTTCTTCGAACATATGAAGATTATGTAAACACTTATTCGAAATCTCACTTATCATATTCCATTGTGGAAAACACAATTTTTTCTAAAGAATTCGCCATGATATATCTGATCCACGCTATAATATTATGAAAGATAGAAACAAAATTTTTATTGTTACTTAGTATCGGTAATAAGTTTGAAAAGGTATCTAAAAATATCAAATTGAGATATTTGTACCCTGTTGAAGAAAGGAACCATGGCATATATATTTGGAATAGATTCTATTTTAAGGAGTTGAAACGACACTATCTCGTTGAAAGGTTCTATACATTATGTACACATTTTCTCCTAATATTTTGGTCGTATCATTTGTTGGAGTTATGTAAATATAGTGCCCTGGAAAGCAAGTGTATTTACATGTAACTTTATCTTCTTCACTTACAGTTTTGTAATGAAAATATTTATTATTAATAAAACAAAAGAATTTGGTCTTATCTGTATGAGCATTATATAACTGGTCATAAGGTACCAAGATTTATTTGTAAGTAATATACATATACATAGAGATGTATGGGAAACATGTATATTATTAGAATCTGAATTAATTGATTCACA
>JANSVB020000033.1:4398779-4415370 GCA_025504935.2 Erythroxylum haughtii
CTGAATTCAACATCGTCTGTGTCTTTCATCTGTATGCGTTTGCTTTGTTTGTCTTTTTATTTGACCTCTTTTTGTTACACTTCAAAATTATATTAAAATAAAGTCATCTTGACTTAACAACTTTCATCACCGTTTGATTCATCAATTGCTTTTAGTGCCATTCCTTTTTTGTAGAAGGATCCTTCATCTTGCCTAAGCTTGGTTTCATGGATCATCATATTTCCTTGTAGCTAGTCAAGTGAAATAGTATATAGATCCTATGCAATTTCTAGAGATGTCACCTTAGTTTTCCATTCCTTTGGTAGTAACCTTAGAATCTTCGTTATGAGCTCATCCTTGGGATATATCTTTCCCACTTTCTTTAAGGCCGTGATGATGTTGTTGAATCATTTGAAGAATTCATCTATGGTTTCTCCCTATTTCATGTCAATAGTTTCGTATTGAAGCACTAAAAGGCTTATTATGTGTTTATTTACCTCATCGTTCCTTCAAAAGTGACTTGTAGTTTATCCCACACTTCCTTTGTTGTAGAGCTGTAAGATATCATCTTATATTCTTCTGGAGATAGTGCACTGATCAGATGATAATTTTCTTTAGCATTTAGTCATGCATTTCTTCTGTCAACATCAAACCATACTTCTACGTTTTCTATAGCGGGAAGTGTAGCTTCAACTCTGATGGCTTACCAGACTTCAATATCTTCATATTGGAGATAGATTGTCATTCTCTCTTTCCAATATGAGTTGTTGTTTCCATTGAATTAAGGAGGTTTTGAAACGCATTGTCCTTCAAGGCTTCTCAAATTGTTTGTCATGATCTATCACATGCTGTAAAGCATAATAAATGTGAAACCTCACTCTGATACCAAATGATAAAGCAAACACATGCAAGAGGAGGTGAATTGTGTGTAAAAAAATCAAGATACTTTCAAATCAATAAGATCCTTCTTAAACAAAATAAGTTTATAAATAGAAGGGTCCTATAAACTTTTCAAAAGATTTTTTTAACGGTCAAATAGAAAGGAGCCTACTGACGCTTAAAATGATAGGAGCCTTATTAATGAAAAGAAGCCTGCTAACACTCAAAAAGAAAGAATCACGTTTAATCGATAGGAGCTAGCTTTTGAAAGAAAACTCTTGCTATATAAAAATATAAAGAGCCTATTGAAAAACTGAAGTAGACTTTTGAAAACTTATAATGTGGAAATTTAAAAGTAAGGAAGAAAGAGAAAATGAAACAGTATATTTATACTAGTTTGGCTTATAACGAAGCCTACGTCCAGTCCTCAAGTATCCAACTTGAGTATTTCACTATAAAAATCAAGTAGTAATTTGACAAGTCTCTTTAAACTCACAAGTGTATATTTTCAAGGTTCTTCAACCTTCCACACTAGCAGTATTTTGATAACCTCTGCAAGCGCTCAACAAGAAATGTAAGAAGAATTTAATAGACTCTTTTAATAGAGTGATGTTACTTTCTAAAGCACAAAGAGTTTGATATAACTTTCAAGAGTATTGATGCCCTAAGATATTTCGCTAAGTCTCATATGTTTTCGAAAATGCAATGGCTCTTCTTTAAATATATAATTTCTTCAACTAGCCATTGCTTAATCTTTGAAATCATCTCTGCTGAAATCTTTGATATTTAGATGTTAAGAAGAATATTCTGTCAAGGCTTTCAGAGCTAATTATTCGAATTAGTATGATCTTTTCAGATGTCATGGAATCACTTCTGAAAAGGTAAGCTATAAAAAAGGTTCATGTAGAAAAGAAAGCAATTATTCCATGATTTTATTTGCTTTTAAGAATTATATTGTTGTTTATGTAAGGAAATAAATTAAATTTAAATTTTGAAATATTATATAGTTATCATCAAAATTGTTAATCATAAACCTTGACCGAACGTAGTATACATCAATTTGTATTGGTCTTATGCTATATATTTATCTAAGAAAGGAGATTTTATCGTTCAAAGTACAAATCGCCAAAAAATCTACATTTCCCCTTCATCTTGGCAGTGAGTAACATACTCTCCTGGTATCTTTAGAAGACAAAAATTGGTTATGGCATATTGGTACGAGCATTTAAATTTTAAAAGTTTGAATAATTTTATCTTCTCCAAACTTGGTGGATGGGAGGTCTCAGATTCATAATGTTAAAAAAAATTGTGAAAGTTTATGTTTTTGCAAAGCAATGTCCAGAGGCTTTTCTTAAGAGACAAATTTGATACTTAGCACTTTAAGGCCTTTAAATACTATTAATAACTTTTCATCTCTAAGAGACATAATACTAGATAAGGCAATAGTAAGAGAAGAATTAAAGAAGAATAGCTATGGTATTAACTACAGGACCAAAGAACCAAAGATGAACTGATTGGAATAGCTCCAAATTTTCATCTAGAAGCCAATAATAGAGACATCATTCAATGGATGGGGCACTATTCTAGTCAATTCTCTAATAAATCTTGTAGTCAAATTATGGGAATCAAAGTTTTTTTTTTTTTTTTGCCCTTAAAGTTTCTTAGCACAAGTTATTATGTTATCCCCCAAAGCTCCTTCATCTTGTGGTTGGCCATTAAAGGAAGACTAACCACCATTGAGATAATTCATGGATCTCCGGATGGTTCTAGCTATTGTACTCTTTATTATCAAGAGCATAAATCTTTTCTTTTAATTTAGCTTGTCTGCTTACATACAGAAAGAGGTTCGACAAAGTTATAGTCTCTTTTAGCTAGCTTTGACCTGGTCAGATATCATAGCATAGATCATCCAAAGAAAGTGGAGAAATAAATAGAATTTCATTGTTGTTGATTCGATTAGATTTATTGGGCCACTGACATCAATTCACCATATAAAAAATGGCTAAGGTGAGATTATATTATATAAGGAAGAAGCCAAAGATGCTATTTGACTATATAAATTAGGAAATGGTGACGCTTCCTTCTATACTAAATGCAATCTCTCTCTATAGTTAGCTAGAAATATCCTACCTGAAGGATTTTTTTTTTTTACCAGTCATATGAGTTAAGACCCTTTATACACTTCTCTCGTAATTTATTCCTCCTCATCACTAGTCACACAACAAAGGAGAACATCATTAAAATTCCTTTTATACAACACCTTCCAAATTAGAAAAAAATATCATCACAAGTGTTCTTAATGCCTTCCTTTATACAAAATTTCCCTAAATGATATAGTTTTTTACTCTATATTAGGTTTTTTTAATTTATGTCAAAATACCACAAATTTAAGTATTGATAATTAAATACTTCAATTTTTAAGTTTTTCTAAATATAGCCTAGTGTTAGTGTCCCTATCAATGAAACTGACAAGGCAAGCTATGTTAAACTGTGTTTAATGACATATAAGATGTCAAATGTTATGGATTTATAAGTCATATTATTGTAAACTTTAATTAATTATTATTAATTAAAACAACAAAAATATCCAAACCTTAACCTATCTGTTTATGACCACTCTTCGCTGATGTGTTAGGTTACCGCCGATTAGCCTGGTTGACCCAACTCTGTCGCCGACGAGGCCATTCAAGGATGGATTTCTCATAGAGTCGATGCGAAAAATCAAAAGGTTGTTCGATGCATTCTTTAATAAATTTCCTTAAGAAAAATAATGATTAATATCGATGGGTGGTCACATACGGACGGGTTATGGATAGGAATTTTTTCATCTTTTTTATTGTTTTAATTAAGAATAGTTAATTAAAATTTACAAAATTATGAAATTTAAATCCATAATTCTTAACAACTCAACAAAGATAACATTAGGATATATTTAAGAAAATTTGAAATTTTGAGTATTTAATTACTATTTTTTAAAGTTTAGGTTATAATTAAAGTAACGTAAAAATTTTAGATAATTCATTAAAATTTACAATACCTAACATCTCAATAGAGATAACATTGAGATATATTTAAGAAAAATTAAAAATTTGAGTATTTAAATTACTATTTTTTTAAATTTGGATTATAATTAAAAAATTGTAAAAATTTTGAGATTATTTTTATAATTAACCCTAAAATAATGTCAAATTCAAAGAATAAGACTTTCTATATTATCACTTGATTTTTCATGTATGACTTTAGAAATAGGTACTAAAGTCAATTATATAGTAAAGTGTGTTTTACCTCAATTATTGTGCAATCCGTGCCAAATCGCAATTAGTTTATTTTATAAATGAGTATTTTTACTCACACTTATTAAACTTCTTGCTGAAGTAATAGATAGCTTCCTCATTTCTTCTAGCATCATCATGTTGCCCTAAATCGACTAATATGGAACTCCATAACATTTTAAGATGAAATGATCAACAATGTTTTGACATTAAAGGATTAGGTTTAGGTAGGTATCTGTTTATCTTATCCATGTTTTTTGGCAATCTTTAGTTCATTCTCTTGAATTATGTTTTGCAACAAGTAGGAAAGTAGGTCACAAGTAAATATTGGGCGAGAGACAAAGCACTATATATAGGCATGCTACAAAAAAAACTACGTACTTCTTTTTCAATTTGAGGGGAGGCATTTCTTGGATCACTTTGATTTTATCTAGATCGACCTAAATTCCTTTTTTGTTATCATAAACCCTAACAATTTGCTTGATTTATTTCAAGAAGTGAAATTATTTGGATTTAACTTCAACTAATATTTCCTTAAATTTTTGCAGAGCTTTCATAAATTGATCACATAAGTCTCATTTAGATATAATATTTTTGTTATCAACATATACTTTCATTCTTTTTATATCATATCACGCAAAGGAGTCATCATTGCTCTTTAATATATTGCTCGAAAATTTTTTAGCTCGAATGACACCAATTTGTAACCAAAGGTGCCATATTATATGATAAATATGATTTTCTCTTCTACTATCTTATATTTGATTATAGCTTGAAAATTTGTCCATAAAGGAAAAACTTGCATGCTTGGTTGTGTTATAAGAAAAAAATTTATATAAGGTAAAGGAAAATTATCTTTTGTGCTTGCTCTATTTAATGTAGATCTTTACCTTTCCGTCTTTCTTTAGTACAGGATTATATTTGCTACCCATTATGGATAATGAACTTCATTTAAGAAATCGACATCAAATTACTTGTAGACGTCTTCTTTGATCTTTTAAAGCACTTTAAGTCCTATTCTCCTCAACTTATATTATTCATTTTTCTAGGGTATCTTATGATCTACTATCGAATGATCTAGGATGAGCATACCTTGATGATTCGAAGCAAACATATCAAGATTTTTTTAAAAGCTCAATTACCTGGGATTTTTCGATCATTTTAAGAACTATTTTTAGTTCTCTTATAATGCACCCTTTTAAGATTTAGTAATACGATATCTCCTCGAATCCTCAATTCTCTCTATTTTCTAGATTTTCTTAAAGGTTCATCATTATAATCATATTTATCTTTTGAAACATCATTATCAATCATTTTTAGGTTTCTTTTAGAGTCCATGGATTAGCGCTTAAGCATTAATACACTTTACTATCAGGATCACAAGGTTTAAAATGACCAAACATAAAGAAAAGATGGTTTGTGAGGAGAAAGTAGATTCATATTTTAACATTTGATGAAGAAACAATTTGATTTTGATTTTAATGTTTGAATATAGAATTTAATAATGAAGTAAGATACAAGTTATTTAAATATTATACAATAGATAGAAAATTAGTGGAGATTCATAAGGACTGGAATATCACATGAAAATAAGCTAAAACATTTACTTCTTCAATCCATTTCATTTGTACCCCTCCGTTATCTTTCCTTCTAAGATAGCTTGAACAACAAAGTGGAAAAGATAAACTCAGACTACCACTATGGCAAAAAATATTTTAGGCAATAAATAAATGCGTAGCTATAAATACAATTATCTTTGCATTTTTATTAAGACAATAGAATTTATATCTTTACAAAAAAATGGCACTACAATAAATATAAGACAACAGAGTCTTTTGATTAGGCAACAAAATAAAAAACATTGCATTAAATTTTAACTAAAGCAACACATTAATTTTAAACTATAGCAACAATGTTAAATAGATATTGCAACATTTTTAAATCTTGATAAGGCAACAAAGTGAATTTTGTTAGGCAACAATTTGTAATAATAAAAGCAACAAGTTATTCTTTCATTACCAATATCATTTAACGTAAAATCAAACTCGTCATTATGTAAGCAACATTCATATATACATTAAAAGAATATATAGATATTAATGTACGTCTTAATTGCACTATCAAACGTAAATGACAAAAAAACTACATTTATATATAACATATAATCCTTAAGGACTTGTACAATTCAATCTTTTAACATATTCAAAATAAAAAAGAAAAAATATTCATCTATAATATCATCCTCCATTTTATATGGAATATAAGTGAATTAATCTAAATACTAAACTAAACCAATACATATGAGCACTCCAAAATCCTTCACCAAATACCTCCTTATCTACTCTTAATCATCGTCATCCTATAAAAAAAGGAAAAACAAAGAAATAAGAAGTAGATTAGAATTGTAAAACTACTCTGCTCACAAACATGTTGATATATATACCTAAAAAATAAAATGGAGGCTAAAATCTGTTCAAACTTGGCATATAATTTTAACCTTTGAAATACCTCTTAATAGTGTACATTCTTCAATACTGTGACCATAACAACATTGATGTACTTTAAATTGCAAAACTAAGGAAGAAATACTTGCAGTACTCAGTGTTAGCTTACACTACTTAAATTAAAGGTGAGAATTATGCAGTTATAGCACTAGAACACCGATAGTGATCAGCTAATTATCTCCACTTAAATTCAAATTAAGGATGAGAATTCTGCAGATATAACACTAGAACACTAATAGTGATTAGCTAATTATCTACACTTAAATTCAAATTAAAGGTGAGAATGACAAAATACTATTTAAGTTGCAAAATCCACACTACATCATTGGAGTACATGTGATAACTAACAAAGCACTACTACGTATATGCCAGTCAACTAATCAATCAGATGTTTTGTCATTCTTATCAAATGCCATTCAGTAAAACACAAATGGAATTTACACAAACACAGAAGAAATATGAGAACAGAAAAAATCAAACATGAACGAACAGTAACACATTCCCAGACCATTAGATCAAAATGTCTAACACAACTAGGGAACAGTAACACATTACCATACATGCTCGGTTCACTGCTCTCCTACTCAGTAGCACTGCTCTCTTTCTTTTATGGTACTCAAATTTATGTATCTATTAACTTCATTTCTCCTCTCGTTAATAGGTCTTTCTTTCAATTTTTTTAATGAGGTCAATATATCCTTTTCTTGAAATTCATTGTCAATCCATTGACTTCAATAGAACAAAGAAAGCATCGAATTGACATGAGGTAATTCATTTAAACTACAAAATGAAATTGTGGAGATTATTGAGAGTTGTGTCAAAATACCAAGGTATTAATTTTTGTCAAAGAAAAAATATTTCTTCATCGTCCTGGAAGAGGCGCTTCAAAAATCCATAATCAGGTCGCTGATAAAATGTAAGTGAATGGAAATAATGAAGGTAAGAAGCAAACTCCACTGGATGACTTTTGCACAGAACTTGCAAAGGAATTATGTTACAAAATTGTAACTTAGCTTTTGAATAATACTTTTAGAACCAAAATCAAACCTTAGTTAACTTAGCTTTTAATTAATACTTGCAGGAGTAGAATCAACGATTAACTTAGCTTTTAATTAATACTTATAGGAATTAGAATTAAACCTCAATTTGAGTGGATGATTTCTTCTCTTAAAATTTTTCGTACTTCTATTTCTTCCTGGCAGCTTTTAAGCCCTGCCTAGGAAGGTTAAATGGAGAGATTTAGTCAGCTCAAGACACAAAACCCGAACACCACAAAACCTAACAACATTTCATTCAAATAACTTGACAATTGCATTGATTTACAAATCTGGAAAAAACAATTCAAACCAAGAAGGTTATTAAATGACGAGGTCTACCAGAAATGTACTTTAGGCAAGACATACCTTCCCCTAAGAAAATATAACAGTATATAACCAAGTGACTCCAGATCATAACGACAACTTTGCTCTAGAAAAAATGGAAGGAGTAAAGTCATGTGGAAGCTCAGAGGGAAAGCAAAAAAAAAAAGAAACATGATTACGTGAATAACCATGAATTCCCAACTTGATTTTCAGTAATAGTATAATTTAGCTTACCAATTCCCAAATGAGTATTGCAACTAGCATAATATGTAGTTCCAGTTAAGTTCTTGTTCTCCCTAATAAGAGTAAAGAAGAAGAATGGTTAAATCAAATCCCACTTTATCACCTTCCCTCTTTTTATCTTCAGCAATTCTAAGTAAAATAAAAATCGATTTTTCTGCTGTAAGCTACAACTAAATATACTTGAAAATGATGAATAGGAACATAACAAAAAAAGCAAATAGTTACTTATTATATGAAATATGTAAATTTGTTGTGGAATCTCGATATCGTTTTGCAAGGTGAAAATCAATTACGTAAACCTTAAATAAATCCAATAACCCCAACAGTATAACCTGATACAAATTCTATTAACATACCAAGAAGATGCCACAAATCACCACTACCTTATTTGCTTTGTGCCCAATTCACGTAAAGGGAGGGTTCCATAACTCTTATTGAGCACACAACAACGGATTATAGATGAATAAGACCAGTGGAATCGGATGGTGCTAGGGTTCTCACTTACAAAAAAGGGGCTTTTGCATTAGAAAGAAGAGTATCAACTCAACTAGCGGCAGAAAAAGATTCGTGTAACTATAAACATTACGTAGAGATAATAAGGAAGAAGAACCTTTCGGGTGTGTTTGGGACCAGTTCTCTGTCCTCTCTCTACCTTTCCTTTCCCTCCTTTCCCGCCCCTTTTGACTTTTACCCTTATGCCCCCCTGTTTTTTCGCCCTTTGCTTTCTCTAGCTCTTAGCCATCAGTCCTTTTGGTCTTTTTCCTCTCACAGCATCGCTCCCTAGGCGGGCACCCATCACCATGGGTGACCCGACACCTCCTCCAGATCCGTTCCCTCCCCTTCTGACCCCCCTTTCCGCCTCTCTGGTGATTGCCCCAACGGTTGCGCCAGTGTCTGACGTTGGCCCCCTGTTGAAGAAGTCGTTGGGCACTCCCTCCTCCGCCCCTTACCCTGGCGTTCTACGCTCTCCTGTGGCCACATCGGCAGCCCCAGGACAGGCGTCTCCCAACAGTGGCTCCTGGCGTGACATGGTTGTCGCTCGATGCCAACAAGGTAAGCTCACTCATTAACCTCACGTGCTTCAGGATGGTATCATTTCCCCTCCGATTGAACTTCTACGGGCTGGAGCAAAAACCTAGTCTAATGCTTTGGTTGGTTTTTTCTGGAGAAAACGGTTGGCTTTTCCAGCTGTGAATGCCTGGGCAAAGGCTCGCTGGAGCAAGAGGGGCTTTGAAAAAGCCATGCTCATGGATGATGGCTTATTTCTGTTCAAGTTTTCCTCCCAAGCTGATGTCACTGAAATCCTCGAACTTGGCCCATGGCATGTTGGAGATCAACTTTTGTTTTTGCATCAATGGTAGCCTGGTATAGGTTTGGACAGAAGTTCAGTTGAGGTCATCCCGATTTAGGCTCAGTTTCATGGCTTACCTTTGGAGTACTGGAGGTTGGAGGGGCTCAGTCACCTGGCTAGTGGCATTAGAAGACCTATCTGCTTAGACTCCCAAATAGCTTCCATGGATAGGATTGGGTATGCCAAAATCTGTATCGAAGTTCCGAAGGAGACTGTGCTACCGGACAAAGTGTCCATCCGGCGCTTGACTGCTGGTGGTGACTTGATTTGTGCTAGCATTCCTGTTACTTATCCATGGAAACCGTGTGCAGATCGTAAACAGTGGGTTCCGACGGGTCGTCGTTTTTCGTCAGGATGGTCGGAGGATTTGGATTTGGAAACCACGCAGCCTTTGTCTGCACCTGAACCGGTTCGCCAAGATGGGACTAAAGATGGAACGAGTATAGCTTTGGAAGGGGACAGTCCTGGCCGACCAACTAACGCAGTAGATTGCAGTTCCCCTGCGGGCAATTCCTCTCAACCTTGTGATGAGAAAATGGACACTCGTTCAGTGAAGCATATGGACCGGGTTGTTGAGTGCTCTGTCGTCCATAGGGACTTGTCCTGCTCCTCGGGGCTTTTGCCAGAAGCTATGGATTTTGATATGTCGTCATTGCAGTAAAGTGGGGAGGCTCCTCCAGTTGTTGATGTGGTGATGTTGCAGGGTGGGGACGCCCCATCAGTTGCTGACCGTGAGGAAGGCGAGATACCTCCCGAATCCACTAAGCTAGGTAAGAGTGTAGTTACAAAAAAGACAGCAAAAAAGAAGAAGCATAAGGGGATGATCTCCCCTGAATGCTTGTTTTAATGATGTCCTTCCTAGTGTGGAATACGAGGGGGTTGAATGACCTCCTAAAAAAGATGATGGTGAAACAACTTGTGGCCACTTCAAACCCTGTTTTGGTAGGATTGTTGGAAACTAAAATAAAAGCAACCGCGGATCAGAAGGGTTTGGCTTTTTTGGGACCTCAATGGAGCCTCTTCACCAATCATGCTTCTCACTACAACGGTCGTATATTATGCTGGTACAATTCGGAAAAATTAGATGTTCAAGTGCTTAAGATGGGTGCTCAATTTATGCATCTTTGTTGCAAAGCGGATAATAATGCCCCTTTCATGGTTACTTTAATCTATGCTGCCAATATTGCTTACCAACGCTCTGATTTGTGGCGGGAGTTACTGGACTTCCAAAATGGAATGAATTGCCCTTGGTTGGTTATTGGTGATTTTAACTGCTGTCTCAACTCTTCAGAAGTGGACGGTGGGGCTTGATTTCATGGTGGTTTGGGTGGCGAGCTTCAACATCTTTTTCACCATACTGATTTGGTAGACCTTCGGAGTAATGGATGCTGGTTCACTTGGGAAAATAAACAACGGGGTGCTATGTATATTCAGAAGAAGCTGGATAGCGCATTGGTAAACCAGCACTGGCTCCACTCCTTCCCTCTAGATTCGGTGATGTTTGGTGATCCGGTTTTTTAGGATCACACGCCTCTTCTTTTTCAACATGTCTCCTCTCCTCACAGTTTTAGGGCCTCGTTTCGGTTTTTTAATGGTTTATTACGGGCTTATGGTTTCATGGAGCTGATTGCCCAGATCTGGCAGGTGGAGGTTTTCGGTTTTAAAGGATATCAATTAATGCATAAGTTAAAGATGGCAAAAAGGGCTATTAAGGGTTTTAGTAAACAGCAAACGCAAAATATTCAGGAGTTGGGTCATCACTTGGCCGATTTACAGCAGCAATGCTATAGGGATCCTCTTAATGAGCGTCTATGGGTTCTTGAAACTGCCAGTATGTATCAATATCAAGAAGCCTTGACCTTACATGCTTCCATTCTTCGGCAGAAATCTAGACAGACTTGGTTACGGGAGGGGGACCGCAACTCCAAATTCTTTCATGCGGCGATCCTTGCTCGTCGCAACAAAAACACTATTACTGAGTTATTTGATATGGATGGCAATGTATGGAGAGGGCAGGAGGTTGTGTCTGCTCATGTTAGCGATTTCTTTATTCAGCTCATAGGTTGTCCGCAAGATCCGAGGGGGTATGAGTTTGGTGTTCAGCATGTCCTTAATTTTGCTCCTAGTCAAGCCACTCTAGATATATTGAATGCCCTGTTTACGGCTTTGGACATTAAGGCGGCCTTATTCCGCCTTAAAAGTTCAAAAGCTCCAGGGTTTGATGGGTTTTTGACTGGGTTCTTTCAACAAACATGGCCGATCACAGGCCAGCTACTCACGGAAGCGATTCTTGAATTCTTCTTTTCAGGTAAGCTGTTGCGGGAAATAAACCACACATACATTTGTCTGATTCCCAAAAAGGATAGACCTGCGAGGATCACAGACTATAGACCGATTTCATGTTGCAACACAATTTATAAAATTATTGCCTCTCTTTTAGCTGAGCGTCTGAAAGGAGTTTTGACGGAGGTAGTCAATAAGGAGCAAGGAGCCTTCTTACCGGCGAGGAGTATTGGTGATAACATTCTGCTGCTTCAGGAGCTCATTGGAGAGTACCACACTGGTAAAAAGATCAACAGCTGTGCAATGACAATAGATCTCTATAAAGCCTTTGACATGATTGGCTGGGATTATTTGCGGGAGTGCATGCGATGTATCGGATTGCCTCCCTGATTCTGCCACTGGATCCTCCAATGCATCCAAACGCCCTCTCTGAGCGTCCTAATCAATGGTATTCCTACTAAGCCTTTTTTGATTCAGCGAGGAATAAGGCAAGGGGATCCACTTTCCCCTTACTTATTCACTCTAGCCATGGAGGTTCTTTCCCGATTGTTTTCAAAAATGGTGCATTGCAATGGACTTTTCCAGTTTCACCATAACTGTAAGGATCTGCACCTGTCTCATTTAATTTATGCTGATGATGTTATTCTTCTTTGCAAAGCTGAACCGCAGGTGTTAGCTATCATAATAAACTTGATGACCGCATTCTCTCGGTGGTCGGGTATGACCTTGAATTTACAGAAAAGTGGCATCTATGTCTCTTCAGATGTAAGTAACCGGGAAAGCCTTAGCACTTCGGTTGGGTTAAATCTTCAAAGTACGCCTTTCCACTATCTTGGTGTTCCCATCACCTAGGGAAAGTCTCGTTTCTTAGATTTTATACCTCTGCTGGAGAAGTTAAAGAGCATAATCAACTCTTGGCAGAATCGGTTCCTCTCTTTTGCGGCCAGAGTCAACTTGATTGTTTCAGTGTTGAATAGTATGCATGTGCATTGGGCTGCTCATATGACCACCCCTAAAAAAGTTATTAAATAAATGGAGAGGATTCTAAAGGCCTTCTTATGGACTGGTAAGTTTGAACAATGCAAGGGAGCAAAAGTAAAATGGAGTGCGGTTGTTGTTCCTAAGAAGAATGGGGGTTTGGGCATTTTCTCCTTTCCCGAGATGCAAAGAAGTCTGCTTATGAAGAGAATTTGGTGTTTATTTGTGGATAAAGAGGCTTTGTGGGTTCAATGGATGCAGGCATACCGTCTCACTGATCAAAGCTTTTGGCATCTCCAATTTAGGTATAAATACTCTTGGCTTTTCAAAAGCTTACTGAAACTGCGTGATGTGATTTACCCTTTGATTCGGAGTATAATTGGGGATGGAGAAGCGACTTCTTTTTGGTTTGACAATTGGCATGTGCTGAGCCCCGTCTGGCTCCGTAATGATTTAACCAGAATCTGACACCGAATTCCACTTAAGGCCAATCTCACATGGGTTGTTCAGGAAAGTGACCGTCTGCTTAGATACAAGTTCGGCTATCTACTTACTAGGTACCTGAATGGTATCTATCTTCAAAGTGCTCCTGATAGAGTGATTTGGACAGCTATACAATCCGGTGATTTCACGACCTCTTCAGCACGTGCTATTAGGCGAGGGTCGGCCGAAGAAGTTCCTTGGTCCATACTCGTCTGGAAACAGGTATTATGTCCAAAGACAGCCTTTTTCCTATGGCTGACCATTAAAAATAGATTGAGAACAAAGGACAGATGGTTCGGTACTTATGATCCTATTTGTGCGCTATGTAAGCTAGTCCATGAAAGTAGAAATCATTTATTTTTTGAATGTGAGTATACCAAGACAGTGTGGAATCGCATATTGTATATGATAGGTATCTTGTATTCTTCTTATGAATGGCCTGAGGTCCCTAATGAGATTATTCGCGCAGTCAATAATGGGCAGCGTGATTCTCTCATGATTAGAACCTCCTTTCATATGGTTATCTATCATATTTGGCGGGAGAGAAACATGCGTCTTTACAACCAAACGGAGAGGCATAAATCTGAGTTGGCAGACTGTATTATTAACCTGATCAGGGAGGTCATCATCGGGCATGGTATGCAAGAGCAGCTAGGTTTGGCTATGCGACAGCGATGGAGTATGTAGACGTAGCTGGATATTGGACATTTTGTGGTTTGCTCTTTTGTAAAGAGTGGTTTTTCTAGTTTTCTAGTGTCGGTGGCCTGAAAGACTTTTTCCTCTTTTTGTCCGCATCTTGTAGCTTGTGGTATTTGTACATTGTTTTTCTCTTTTCATTATAATTACATATATCTTAAATTTAAAAAAAATCTTAATTCTTTTCTATTATAATCCAGTATAGACAAGTGTAGCATTATCTTTGTAATTGATCTCTTTCTTGCCTCAACCATAAAATAAGAAAGAAATTGCACAATGAAGAAAATGTCTATTAATTTATTCATTCTGTTGAAAAATCAAACCAATTCAACTGGTTTTGTATTGCAGCACCTTGGTGGGTTGACATCAGAATCACAGGGAAATTGAAGATGGTGGTGACCCCGCCTGGGTTGCGGGCTTATCGACTTGGTTGCCGTCAGCCTAGAGACGGTGCCATGCCTTTCTGAGTTCTGTTGTTTATGTCTTTTTTATGGCTTCATTTGAAAAAGCATTTATGTAATGTGATGTTAATTAGTTTCTTCTTACATGATAGAATATAATATCGTTTAGTAAATAAATACTAGAACTATAACAACAATTTCAAAATAAGACTTTATTGCAACTTTTTTTAATTTTGTTGCCTTTTTTGTATATGTAGTAACAAATTATTTTTTGTTGCTTTTTAATATTATTAAAGGCAACACTTTAAAAACTGTTGCATTATATTAATTTTTACCTACACATTTTTAAAATGTTACAAACATATCGTTGCCTAAAATATTGTATGCCATGTGCCAAGCATTAAAAAAGGATGGTACTCATACTGCAATGAACGCTTTGATAATCAGAGGTTTGAATGCATTTTATTGCTACCCGCCCCACCAGAGGCCATCTTTGAAACTTCATAGAATAATGAATCATGCGTATGAGTATCTTCAGTATCAATCTTATTCTAAATTAAAATTATTCATTTAAATTAAAACCATTTATCAAATAAAATCCATTCACCCATAAAGTTAAATTTTTACTCATTCATAAGAGAAGTTGTCAAAGCACTATGATCCAACACATATTTGCAACACTTGCACCTTAGATTGACAAAGAAGTATGGAAGGTGTCATTTAAAAAAAGACAAATTACTCAAAGGAAATTATAGGAAAAGATGGGCAAGTCCATTTATTGATAACCTCTCCCTTAGCTACAAGATGAATAAACTAGTCATCTTCTTCTTTGTTACCACTTGCTTAAATAGTGAGTAAAGTCATATGTTGGGTTGACGGGTTATTTCCATATTAATATATTGTTTTTTCAGCTATCCAAAACTTATAAGAATATAAGGCAATATGTGGACTAAAGATACATAAGTCTTAGAATTCTTTCACTCAATAAGGTGGAATCGTCCACTCCAGGCGCCCCCACACTCCGACCCGACAGAGTAGTGAGAGGGCAAATTACGGTTTGATCTCACTTAACTTATTAGAAAGGCGGCCCAATGTCTGGTGAGCATAAGAAGCCACCACATTGGATGAACTCTCACAGTACTGCTGCCAAAATTCGAACCTAAAACTTTGCACTCAACTTCCTTTCTGATAACTAGTTGAGCTATCCGTGCGGCATAAGTAATTCTTAACATGACAAGTTGATTCTTAGAATTCTTAATATGCCAAGTTGATTCTTTTTCTTCGACCTAGCTTCTTCTATGACTCTCATGCGATCCTCCTTTATTGGCTAAACCCCAACCTAAAGCATACTCCATTGAATAGTTTCACAAATTGGTTAATAATGGGCTGACTTTTGAGCTTATAGCTCATAATAGATGCCAACTCCTAGATCACCATTTTGTTGCGAATGGCAGGCTTAGTTTTATCACTTTTGCTCCTTATACTTGATTTTTTCCTTGGTCATCCTTTTCATTGTATGATAATTTCTATTCAATAACTCAAGTCTATGTTTCTTTGTGTTGGCAGTTAGACAACATGAAATGACACAATGAGCAGCCACATAACATAACCTCCATCGGTTATGTTAATTCTCATATAAAAAGAGAATTCAAAGAGTGGAAAGGTGTATGTTCATTGTAATAAATGAGAAAACTCTCTCTTTCTTTGTCACGAAAAATAAACCATCAAAGGCTTAGAGTTTGGGACGTGGATTAATCGGTGACTCTAGTAGCCAACTGTAATACAAAGATTAGCAATCAGCAAATCAATCTAGTATTTCCTCATTGAGGTTAGTCCTTAAATATAAATCTACATTGGTATCAGAGCCAAGTTTTACGTTTCTCATTGATTTGCGTATTCTGTTATGTTCATATGTTCTCGTGGATTTACATTGAAATTTTATTTACAAAATCAGAAATTATTCGTTTCATGTTATGTACGGGTATGAACATAAGAGTGCAATTAAGATCGATGGTTAAAAACAAGACACACAAATCCTTGGGTTTTGTCAAGTTATGTACAGTAAATGCATTTATAATCTTGTCTTTATTACATGAAAGAAGAGATCATTTCATGGGTCTTGCTTTTTCGGTTTTTGTGCGTAAAGATACATAACAGGAGA
>JANSVB020000033.1:4509768-4521680 GCA_025504935.2 Erythroxylum haughtii
AGGTTTACGAGTTTACGTCTGCATGGGACTCCTCACATGCGGACGGGCTGAGGAGAGCGTGGATCGGGCTTGGGCTCAACATAGCCATTAGGTGTGAGGCTAACCTTTAAAGAATGGATCAATCGACCCACGGGTCGTTTTGACTGGACTCAGACCCTGCACGACTGACCCGATCACTTACAAATAAATATGTTGTATTGCGTAGGATCAACTAGCTCTCTCCTTTGTGACAAACCAATTTTATCCAGCCTTGGCTTATTTTTCATCTATTTATTCTTCTTTTGGAGAGACAAGTTTTACATATCAAAAGGTAATGTGACGATCATTCACTTATTTCCGTTACAATACCAATATTTTCAGTCACTTAGTAAAGAATGCATATGTATATTTAGCTTCTCTATTGATTAAGAATAAAATCATGTGTATTGTTAGATATCTTTAAACTTTACGTATAAGTAAGATTCTTATTTAATGTTGTTATTATTGTAGTGTGTATATATATATATGTGTGTGTGTGTAATTTAGGTAAGTTAGAATATATTTTCCTAATAACTAATATATATATAGTTAAATTATCACCGTTCAACATAATTATTGACATCATCTTTTTTAATTAGATTTATCATTTATAGTAATTGTCCATTACCATTTTTATGCGACAAATCACTTGATAATGCTCTAATATCCAATTGTTTTCAAACATATCATTATCAGAATCATCCCGTAAATTCCATCTTTACCTTTCCCTCTCCCTCTCTCTCTATATATATAATACGTATATGCATAAATACACATGTATAAAACGATTACAATTTCAACGGTGGACATTGCTCCTTGTTGCCCACAAGATAAATAATGGGTAGTTTGGTCATTCCACTAGTGCCAATAATATTCTCAAAAACGCAACAAACGACGACAGTGATCCAGCACAGCACGGTCACTTCTCGGTGCTGCGCCATTCGATGGCCACTAAATCTCACTTCCAAAACATTTGATCATTATTGGATCGTACTGTACACTCGTTAATTCGAGAGTGTGAACCAGCACTAGTTCTGACAACAAATTCGACGATAGAGATGTTTGGTCGCCGCGTCATATTCGAATAAAGAAATAAAATATAGAAAAGAAAAATGAATATTAAAAGGGTAAAGCGGCTCATGACTCAACGCCACGCAAGTTCCCGTATATATTTGCCGTGTTTCTTATATAGGCCTCCACTTTGGCTCTGGACATATGCACACAATCATACATAGAGAGCCAACTAGAGAAACAGAGACAAAACAGAGCGTACGTAAGACAAAGGGGAGACAGTGAAAGTGCTATTCCAACGTAGAAGGCATCATAGAAAGAGAAGGAGGGTCCTGCTTGTGCTTCTTCAAAGTTAATGGTTTTGAATAGCGTTTTACTGTTTCTCTGATGTTAAAAGGACGTGAAGAAGCTTGACTTCTTTTCCTTTTTCTTTCTTATCTTTTCTGGTGTTGGAATCTCTGAAGAAACTTTCTCAAGGTCAGATCTTTATCTTCAAAGTCTGCAACTTTCTCTCTTTTTCTTCTGTTTGCTTTTAGTTTGGTTGATATTGGTCTCCTTTCTGTTTACTCTGTGTTTGGATTCGGATTCTATCTGGATGGCCGCTTGCTCCATTTACAGACTCTTTTTGTTTACTATATGGATTGAATTGTGTACGTGTTCCGGATTGCGTTATTCTACTCTCAGTTGATTGGCCAACTTGTCAATTGTCTTTGTAAATTTTCCATTGACGTAAGTTAAAGTTTTGGCAGGTTGGCCTTGCTCTTCTGTTCCCGTTTAATGAACCCTCTTTATTTGTCATCCCAGCTGTGCCTTCTTTTCACCAACTTGATTACAGTTCTAGATTAACTATCTATTTATTTGGGCGCCTAGAAGTTCTTTATCCATTCTTCTCCACCTAATAAGCTTTTATCTGCATGAACTCTTCTTCAGTGATTTGAACTTTCAGGGAAATGATTTAGACATCAGTGGTTAGGACGCAGTTGTGCTCTAGCTGGAATTGGATGAAGAACTGTTTTCGTTTGTTTTTAGTCATGTCAAAAAATGTTAAATAGATGGGTTATTTTGTTTCTAGTCGTGTTTTCCCTGTTTATTGACTTGGACTTGAGGTTGAAGTCCACGGGATTAGTGGTTCTAGTTCTGTTCCTTGATTAAGGTGGATCAATTCATTGTTTGGATACTCCTGATGCGATTGAAGTGCTGGATTCTTCTTTTTTTTTTTGGACTAACTTTTGATTTACATCTATATCATTCTCATGGAGTACAGCGTTACGCCACCTTCGCAGGAATTAGTTAGCTGCTAGCAGTCCTGTTGTTTTAGTACAGTATCTAACTACTTCCAATATAATTTTTAGCGAACCTCATCACCACGAGAAAGTAACTAAAAGTTGGTGCTCTGGAGTAAGCTTGCTGCGTTATGTGCTGTAGTTGATGCTATTATAGAAAAGACTAAGAAACACTATTTTTCTTGATCCTTATTTCACCAATATGCAGCACTGTACTCCTGGTTCTCAATTCATGGAGCCTATTTAGTTGAATCTTTTAAAAGCTTGATCACACTATCTCATTTATAGTCTCGCATATCAAGAGAAAAGAGAGGAAAATTTTGAACTTTTTACTTCTAAATGAGTAGGAAGGCTAGTCATAACTGCTGCTGATGACCAAACTTTCCTTTTTGAGTGCAACAGTTGTTACTCTTCTGAAGCTTGGTTCAAAAGCGTTTTACTTGATAGGAAAAGAATGATGGTATTCCTTTCCTCGTCCTTTTTTTTTGGGTCAAAAATGTTAATCATGAGTGTCTGGCCCTGCGAATCTGAACTTCTATGCGACAGTGTTGCCATATCTTAGTCTTTCCAAACACAAGAAGAATGATGTCATAGACTTGAGTATGAAACCTGAAATGAAAGCATAGTAGCTTATCAATCCAGGAGAGTAATGACTATCCCTTAAAAGGCCAAGTAATTGAAGAGCCTCATCCACCATTCCTTCTTTACATAAAGCACAGAGGAGAGTATTGTAAGTTACAATGTCAGGTGAACATTTCTCAGAAACCATTTGATAAAAAAAATCAATGGCACGATCCACATGTCCACATCTGCACAACCCATTAATCAGAATGTTGTAAGTGATAACTGATGAAGGATGAGAACTTTCTTTCATGATTACAAGTATCTCATCAACCTTATCCCACAACCTGTGGTTACAAAGAGAATGGAGAAGAGTGTTATATGTGACAGTATTGGGCTCCAGTCCATGAGACAGAATGCTGTAAATGATCAAAGCTGCATCCTCGTACTTTCCTTGTTTAGAAAGGAAATTAATCAAAGAATTGTACGTAATATGATCAGGATAACAGCCCTCAATTGCCATATCGTCCAATACTTCCATTGTTTGCACAGTTCCACAATGCTTGCATACTAGCTCAATGAGAATTGTATAGGTTATAAGATATGGAGGGCATCCATTCCTTAATTGTTCCTTCCAAAATCTAATAGCTTCGTCAAAGTGTCCAGCTTCAAACATGGAACGAATTATAGTATTATAAGTGATCACATCTGGAGGGCAACCACTAAAGCTCATGTCCTGTAAGAGATCAACAGCAGACGCCAACTCTGCTCTCCTACAAAAACCACTAACCATCATATTGTATGTAATAACATCTGGAACCCCACCAGACATGACCATAACTTTAAGAACCTTGGAAGCCTTATCCAATTGATCAATTTTGATGAGGCCCCTAATTAAGTTTGTGCAACAAGCAAAGTCAGGAATTTGATTTCTCCGTGCCATCACGTCTATCAACTTTGAGGCATGCATTAACTTTCCACGAGTGCATAAATTTTGAAGAATCCGGTTGTTTGTTTCCTGATCATTTTCAACTAGAGGCCCGTCAGGGAATAATGCTAAAGGTGTAGTATTATTTGTATTCGTTTTGTATTTTTTTCCCGTGCTCAGTTTATGTCTACCCAAGCTCCACTCATCTCGGCGCCTTTCATCGGTTGAATCAATGCAAAAGGTGCTATACAGTGCTCTGCATTGTAAAGGGAAAAAAGTTGCCCTATGTTTAAGATCTCCTTTCCACTTTAAACATATCTGATTCCTGCAGTTTCCCTTCATTGAGCAACTGATTGAATAAGTGGCTGCCTTTAACAACAAACATTGGCAAACACTGGAACTGCATCCTGCTTGTTTGGAACACCAACATAAGCTATGGAATTGAGGAACCTCGATTGCAGAATTTTGCGGTGACATTGAAAATCCCATCTGGTTTAAACCACTACAAAAGTTTGAAGTCTACGGTCCCACAAGAAATTACAAAACAATGACCAACAACTAGTGACTTCCTGTCATTTCCCAATCAAATAGATGCAGAGATGTGTTATAGCAAAACCAACATGATACAGTTTTGTTCATCCTATAATAGATACTTTTCTCCAGCGACTACAAATTCTCTCTTATTAAATAATGGTTCCAGCTGTAAAAGAAAGGAATCTAAAATGAGAAAATATGTAAAGAGGGAAGCAAGTTAGCAACGTAAACCAAATTTAACATCAAGCAATAATCAGACAGTGACAATATACAACAACATCACCCAATAAAAATCCCGTTAACCCGCAGGGTCTAAAGAGGTCCAGTAATATGCAACCTAAATTCTAACTAGTAGAAAGATTTCTAAATACAGTGACAATATACAGGAAGTAAGAAATATCAGGGAAATCAGAATTCGGGTAGAATTAAAAGCTATTTCAATACTACAATGAAAAAAATTTCACAAAATTAACATTTCTAACTCATCTTAGAACAGCATAAACTTTTTCAAAATAAAAATAAGATGAATATTTCCAAACAATGAATTATCAGATCCGGAGCAAATTCACTATATTATCCTCACACAAACAAGAATAAACCAGAAACCGTCAAATGCCAGTCAATTTAGAGTCAAAATTTTCCTTCATCGATTGAAGAGAAAAAAAGTATTAAAAAAAACAACATAACCAAACGGAAGACAAACTGCCTAAATATAAGAACCACATAACATAAAGAGAGTAGACACAGAAAAGATCAGAATCTATGAAAAGAAAAAGAGGAGGAGATATAAGCAGCTGAGATGCAGAGAAACCAAAAATTAGAAGAACCCTTTTGATAATATAGCAGAAAACAAAGCAGAGCTCAAAAATTCGATTCTGAAGTACGTGTTCATAAAGTGTACCATAGCCTACATCCATCCACGAGAGCAAAACCGAAAATGCATGGCCTTCAAGGAAAATTGAAGATGCATTACCAAAAAACACTGTAAAGGGATCCTTGGGAGTTGTTTGTTTAGAAGCCTCCCGTAAGCTGCAACAGTTCGCGAGAAGGGAGAGGGGGTTTTGCTTTGGTGATTTAGGGTTTAAGGTTTTACAAATTTGTTATTATTGTCTTTGTTTTGAAAAGATAAAAGTTTTCGATAAATCTATCAAAATTTTATATGAAACTCTTGCACTTTGTCTAAAATTAAAAAATAACTTTTGTACTTTTTTTTTTATATCCTGGTACTAACATATGAGTGTTTTATCAATATTTCAAAAGCGGAATAGGTGTCTACTTGATCGAAAGAATGGATTAAAATTTAAAGAACTGATATAAAGTTAATATATAATAAATAATAAGTAAAAATTATGAGAATAAAAAAAATAAAATATTTTATTAAAATTAAAACTATACCTATATCTATTATTATATAATGAAATAATAATAAATCAAATATAATAATTTAAACTAAGCTTGAATCTAACATAAAACTTAAAATAATAATAAAAATTAAAATTGTATTTCTAAAAAAGATTGTGTCTCGATATCGTCAAAAATTTCAATTTCTTCGATGTTATTTAAAGACTCATAAATTACACTTTCATCCAAAATATTTGCATCAATTTCTTTTACTACATTCAAACAAATTACAAATTAGTAATGTATAAAATTATTATCAATTGTAAATTTGTAATACATTATATTTTTAAGTTAAATATGATTATAATAAGATATGAACAGACCATCAGTAAATATTCTTAATTCATTCGTTACAATAAATGTATTTTTTTGGGCGTAAATCATCTTTTGAAGTCTATTATAATCAAGATCAAACCATATTTTTTTTTATCAAAAAATCAGTATGGTCAATAAAGAAATTATAAAATTAATAATAAAAAATTAAATTAATGAAAAATAAAAAGAAACTATAAAATAATTGTTCTTCGTGCTCATATTTAAGCAACATAAATAAGGCTGGGAAGTCTTTGATGTTCCAAACAATTTCGTTTCTTTGTATGAATACATTTAAAAATGATTCAATTACGTTCACAACCTGATGCAAAAAAAGTTATTGAAATAAGTAATTTAATAGTAAGTTTTTTCAATACCAGAGCACTTTCATTAAATAATCTTTACCACTCATTTATATGTTAAATTAATAGTTACGAGGAATTAAAATATATATATTATTAATAAGTAAAGAATGAATTAAAAGTATAAAAACTTATCAAGCTGCATTTTTTTAATCATAAGTTCTCTCTTTGTTAATGATCTAGCAAAACTCTCTAAACTGTTACTATACAATTTAATTTCATTTGTGCTTGTGATTGCTTTCCAATTGAGAAAATACCTTCGCATTCAATTACATTTAACAAACAACCCAAAATATTATACACCCATTAGGGGTTTTTAAGTACTTAGACTCTTGAAATAACTACCAAATGTAGTTATATGATGGTAGTTATATGGAGGCCATTTTAAAACAAACGATATAGACATATATCGGTATGTCTGTTTGAAGTGGCTTTACTTCTTCAATGTAATAAAGAGAAGAATAGAAATAAAAGATTCTATGCAGTGAAACGTTTAAGCAAAGTTCTTTAATCGGTGGAACTACAACAAAAATTCAAGTATGTAATTTTTGTTTTATCTGCATATGAAACGATCCTGTGTTTCACATGATCTTTATGATTATGTTTTATCGTATTTATTTTTTTAACAATTTATATTTGTAGAAAGAAGAAGAGTTTTGAGTAAAAAATGTTATGTATTTTGGTGTGTCAAAACTATTATAGAAAGGGTTATTTATATACACAAGAATACAATAAAAATATGCTAATGTTACTTATTGTACAATATATATATGATTTATATGTGTAAAAAGAAGAAGAGTTTTGAGTAAAAAATGTTTTGTATTTTGGTGTGTCAAAACTATTATAGAAAGGGTTATTTAAGAAGGAATATTAACGTATATAACATATGTATACGTTATATATATACCTTTTTAAACTCAAAGTGGTAAGAAAGTAGACATATTGAGTTTAGAAATAAGTTCTTAAAATTGTTAAAATGGATGAGATTTGACGACAATATCTGCAATTTGAGACTATGATGAAGTAGAAACAAATTAAATTATGCCTTGAGTAATATAGTATCGTATAAAGTGATAATCAATCTTAATATATTTGATACACTCATTTAAAAAAATTATTATGAGCAATTTGCGTAACATTATAACTATCACAAAAGAGGGGAGTTACATAAAAAGAGGAAATACTCATATTTTGAAACAATCACATCTTGAATTTGATATTTTGTTTTCATATTAATTCTAAAGAAAAGTATTTGTTTCTTATTACACCATGAAATGATATATGTTCCAAAAACAAAATAATAGTAGTTAAGTGTAGATCAACTAGATCTCCAACCTAGTCAGCATCAGAGTATGCTCATAACTCTAATAGAGATGAATGATAAAGTGAAGACATGAATGAGAGTGCCTTTGATATACCAAAGGATATAAATAATAATGAAGAAGTGAGTTATACTAGGTTCTGCAAAAATTAACTGACAATGTGAATAATATGATTTAACTCATGGAGCTTTAAACAAATGTTGAGATTGAGACCCCAAATCTATCACTTGATGAAGATGTTGAAGGTTGATTCAAATTATCATGTGTTTATTTTTCAATTTGACTTGAGTTCTTGAAGTTTTAGATTTGTATTCCACAATTTTATGGTTTTAGTTGGTCAAAGATAGTGTTAACAAATCTGATTGTAGTTGAGAAATTTTAGGCTTGTTCAGTTTCTTGTAAGCCTATAAATAGGCACTTACAGATGTTGAATAAAATCAAGCACAAGTCCTCTGCTTCGTGTGTCTTTTTATCCTCTGCTTCATTTATCTCTTCTTTTCTTTTCTAACATGGTATCAGAGCTATAATTATTCTTGGGCTTGTGAGGATTTAGTAGCAACATGATATCAAACAATTTTTCTATTCCAATTCCTATTTTTACTGGAGAAAATTACCACTCTTGGCTACCAAAATGAAGTCTTATTTACAAGCTGTTAGTTTATGGGAAGTCATTGAAAGTGAGTTTGACCATACACCTCTTCCGCAAAATGTAACCCTAAAATGAATCAAGAAGAATGATGAAGAAAGGGCAAAGAAACCAAAAGCTCTATCTTGTCTCCATTCAACTGTGATGGAAGGAATTTCTACGAGCATAATGGCATGTGAATCTCCTAAAGAATCATGAGAGAAACTAAAAGAATTTAAGGGCAACACTCAAACTAAGATGATGTAAATTTTGAATCTCAAAAGAGAATTTGAGATGTCAAAAATGAAGAATTCTGAAGGTGTCGAGGAATATGGGAGCAAACTTATGTCCATTGTCAATCAAATAAAGTTACTTGGTGAAGAATTTCCTACTCAAAGGGTTGTGGAAAAGCTTCTTGCGACGCTTCTAGAAAGGTACGAGTTAAAAATTTCGGCTCTTGAAGTTACTAAAGATTTATCAAATATAACCTATGCAGAGTTACTAAATGTTCTTCAACTTATGGACCAAAAAAGAATAATGAGGGATGGAGAAGATGGTGATAAGGTTGAAGAAACATATATGGTCAAGAGCTCCTCTTCAAAGGTAAAAGTAAAATTCTCGATTGTACAAATTGTAAGAAGCCCGACCATGAAGAGAAGGATTGTTGTCACAAAGGAAACCATAGTGTTTCAAGTGTAAGAGATTTGGGCATTTACAAAAAAACTATTGATTTTAAAATAAAGAAGAAATAAACATGACACAGGTGGCACAAGAAGAAAATCTTTTTAAAAATTATTAGTGAGAAGTGCTCCAATAGCTATAAGTTGATGATAATGTGCATTAAAAAGTTTGAATACAGTAATTGCATTATATTAGGAGAGAAGTGTTCCATCTATGAAATTTTAAATCAAGGGGGAGTGGCAAAGGTTGATTGAAATTAACATTTTTATTTTTTTAATTTGACTAAGTCCTTAAAGTTTTAAATTTGTATTCCATAATTTTCTAGTTTTAGTTAGTCAAAGATAGTATCAACAAATTTGATTGTAGTTGAGAAATTTTGGGCATGTTCAGTGTCTTGTAAGCCTATAACTAGGCACTTTCAGATATTGAATAAAATTAAGCAAAAATCCTCTGCTTCATTTGTCTCTTCTTTTCTTTCCAACAAAAGAAAAAAGTTGAGAATGGCGAATCAGCATGGTTTTGTTTTTATAATTGGTGTGAGATTGTTAGAGAAGTGCTCTGATCCATATATGATAGATATTGGCTTCTCGTCCCTAATCTGATTTAGTTAGGATATGATCAACTATGGTGGATGGAGATTCATCTTTGTTCCCCTTAGGCGTCAAGGAGAATTTAATAAGATGGTAAAGGCTTGTTGTTTGTAAACTAGGCAACAACTCGTATATAATAAAAAGTAAAGGACCCCTTTAATTTATGATGCGTACAATCTCAACGAAATCCTAAAGCAAGAAGGAAAATAAAACCTATTCTAAGCTTATCTTATGTGAAATAAAACAAAAAATCATAAACCAATCCTAACACTTGATAATTAGTCTCCCATCAAGTCATGTAGTCTCTAAAATATTAATTGAAGTCCATCCAATCCCTTCGGGCTCATTGATTCCATCTAAAACCATGCTTCTTATACTCAACTCTAAAACTAGATCAGATATTGTATTTGATCCCGAATCAGGCTCCCCTCTTCAAGAAAAGTTGACCTCAAATTTTGCACCTTGGAGTCATCCAAATATGTTGTCAAGTCACCAACATTAAATGTAGAAGCAACACCCCCATATTCACTTGGTAGATCAACCTTATAAGCACTATCTCCAATTAATTCCATGCAATCGCACAACTTCCATGCAATCGCACGACTTCATTAAAGTACAAATCAGCGACATGTGAAGCGTCATCTGTTTTGTGACATGGTATAAAATGAGCCATCTTATAAAAACGATCCACAACAACCATTATGGAGTCCTTACCTCGCTGCGTCTTAGGTAAAACAAGCACGAAGTCCATGCTTATGTCCTCCCAAGGGCGATCTGGAATTGGTAGTGGCGTGTAAAGTCCCTTATGAAAGGAAATTTTAGCTCGATGACAAGTGCCGCAGCGAGCTACAAATGCTTGTACGTCCCTTTGCAAGTGTGGCCAATAAAAATGTTCTTGTATCAGCTTCAAGGTTTTATTTATGCCAAAGTGACCAGCCAAGCCCCCTCCGTGCGTTTCCTCAATGATGATGCTCCGGAGATTGCATTTGGGAATACACAATCTATTTCCTTTAAACAAATACTCCCCCTGAATAATATAGTCACCATGCATTCCTTGCAAGCTTTCCGTATATACTTTCCTAAAGTCAGCATCCTCTTTGTAATATTTCTTTATGAATTCAAATCCAAGGACCCTTGTATCAAGAGTAGTGAGCACAAAGTTCCTCCAGGATAATGCATCAGCTACGGTGTTCTGTTTTCCTTCTTTATATTTTGAGGAAAAATTGAATGATTGTAAGAACTCAACCCATTTTGCATGACGGGGTTTCAACTTTTGTTGCCCATGGATATATTTAAGGGCCTCGTGATCAGAGTGTAGAATAAAATGTTTGGGTCATAAATAATGTGCCCAATGGCCTAGTGCTCAAATGATCGTGTAGAACTCCTTGTCGTAGGTGGAATAATTAAGTTTCGACCCATTGAGTTTCTCGCTGAAATAAGCTATAGGGCGCTTTTCTTGAATGAGTACAACGCCTATCCCAACTCTGCTTGCATCACACTCCACCTCAAAGAGTTTATTGAAATCTGGCAGGGCCAAAATAGGTGCATGACATAGCAGCTCTTTGATAGTATCAAATGCCTTTTGGGCTACTTTAGTCCACACAAATTCCCCTTTTTTGGTGAGCTCGGTGAGAGGGGCTGTAATGGTGTTGAATCCCTTAATAAAACGCCTATAAAAGCTTGCGAGGTCATGAAACCCACGTACTTATATTGCCGCTTTTGGGATTGGCCATTGGCTAATGGCTTTTACCTTCCCTTCATCAAAGAACACCCCTTCTTTGGAAACCATGAACCTGAGGAATGTAACTCCTGGCTGCATGAACTCACATTTTTCGATCTTGCCATAAAGTGTTTGTTCCCTAAATTTCTCAAATACTAGCTTCAAATGGTGCAAGTGAGTTTGTTCATTTTTACTATAAACAAGAATATAATCTAAGTAAACAACAACAAACTTACCTAAGAAAGGCCTTAACACTTCATTCATTAACCGCATAAATGTACTTGGTGCGTTGCATAGGCCGAAAGGCATCACAAGCCACTTGTACAATCCTTGACTTGTTTTAAATGCAGTCTTCCACTCATCTCCCTCAAGAATCCGCACCTGATGATAGCCTTGTTGTAAGTCGATCTTTGAGAAGTAACTTGACCCATTCAACTCGTCTAACATATCATCTAGATGTGGCATGGGAAAATGATAGTTGACTGTAATATTATTTACAGCTCTACTATCAATGCACATTCTCTATGTTCCATCCCTTTTACGGACCAAACAAGCAGGTATGAC
>JANSVB020000033.1:4546532-4564379 GCA_025504935.2 Erythroxylum haughtii
GACCGCAGCTTCTCTTGTTCCTCGACGAGCCGACTTCTGGACTTGACAGCCAGACCTCGTGGTCAATTTGCAGCCTCGAGATAGAAATCCAGGTCAATTGAAAAGTGAAATTTGGATTCACTTTAATAAAACTAGATTAATGGAAAGATTAGAAAAGGCCAAATTTAAGAAATATAGAAGATGTTAGTAGAGATTTATTGGAACTCTCATTTAAATTAACATCTGGATTCACGTGGTAGGAAAAAAAGGATCATATTAGGGGGTCAAACAATTTTTACCTTTAACCTTTTAAGAAGGTAGAATGAAATTACTGCAACATCAACATATTAAGATTTTTTATTGCTTCTATAGTAATTGGAGATGAAAATATACTATTCATTGTTGATATTAAAAGATTTATGATGTTTTGCAACTAACTATAACTAACCTTTAAGGTTCTATCTCAAAGGACATTATAAAGATATAAAATGATAAGAAGAAAGAAATTTTAAGAACATTATCGAATGTTAAAGGAATAATTGCCATTATAATAGATATGTGGATAACTAATAACTAAAAAAAGGTTATATGGCAGTAATAGCACATTATGTTGACAATGATTGGACTTTACATAATAGAGTTTTGGGGTAATTATATTTTTTTATATTTTTATCACTTACTTTTTCATTATATTATGGTTGATGTTTGCCATATTTGTATATGGTAGGTTCATTTATGTGTAGGCACTACATATAAGCAAATGGTCGGCATTCGTGTAGGAAGACTATTTAATAGATTGTAATACGGACACAAAATTGTCCACCATAACATTCAACAATTATAGCAGGAATCATGCCATGATTTAAAAGAGGAAGAATAAGATACAAGTTAGGAGCTTATTAGTTGGTGAAAGATTATTCCATATGCATTGTTTTGTGCATATTCTGAATTTGAATATGAAGTATGGGTTAGATATGATGAAGGAATCAATAGATTTGATTTAAAATAGTGTAGTATATTGGATTGCAACACCTAAAAGAGTTGAGAAATTTGAAGAAATTGTACGACAACTTTGCATTCCGAGTACTAAGAAGTTGGTTTTGGATTGTCCAACTAGATAGAACTCAACCTTCAAGATGTTGAAGTCAACAATCTAATAGGTTGATGTGTTTACAAGGTTGAAACAAATGAAATTCTCAGTACACTTGCATGCTTACAAGAGACTGGTGCAAGTTAGTTAGAGAACTTTGTATAAAGTTGAAATTATTTTATAGTATGATTTAATTGTTCTTGGTAAAAAAATATCCAACTTTGCACTGTTAATTTAACATTATGTGTGAGATAAACAAAGCTTTATCTGATTGGATGTTTAATTCCAATGAGGTTATTCGGTTTGTGACAGAGAAGATAATATAATAGCTAAATTCTTATTGGTAAATGGAGGAGGTAATTAATTAATTAATAATATATATATATAAAAGTTGTATGGCGATTGAGCTCAAGAGCATCTCGATGTCATTAAACAATTCTTGTATGGTTTGTTTAATAATTATCAACTCAGATGGACAAAATTTATGATCGGGATCATAATAATATTGTAATGGGTCCTAAATGGCTATTGAAATTCTATTGATTGTATTGTTGTGATTGAAAAAGTTTACAAATAAAGTGGGTCCGATTTGATTACTGATTTCTGCATATGCTTGTGCTAATAAAAAAATTCGTACTGAGTTTTTGAGTGGTTGACTGTTCTAGCATGTTACCCTTGCGGGGCACAGACTCAGATATCACTCAGAATGTCGAGTACGTGTTTTGAGAGGGTGGGGTGCTACAAATATAGAATGTTTAGCTTTTGCTTTAATTTTAAGTTCGGGTGCATCTTCTAAGAATAATTTGTTACTTTCGCTTACAAAATTCATTAAAAAAGGCCTACGAGTAGGATTTCATATAATATAATAAAGTTAGATAAATATTTGACGGAAGATTGTGTGATTGAAGTATAAAATGTGCATTTTGATACATTATAATGGTGGAAAAGTTATGGAAATAATTTTCTACTCACGCAAGTAATTACATGAGACCTATTAGCAATTTTATCATCTACTGTTACTTTGAAATTTGTTTTTAACACTGGTGCTTAGGTTATTAGTTATCGTCATGCTCAACTTCATTCTCGTATTACTGAAGTTGATTACATGATGAAGATATTAAGGGTAACTTCTTTTCTTTTTTATATATCAAATTTGTCTATTTTTAAATTATCTTAGCTTATATTGTTTTTTTAATTTGTATATTAATACAACCACAGGTACTGATGTTTAGGTGACTAGTCATACACATACTTGTACTAATCAATCAAGTTAACATTATTTTGATAAAATGTTCAATGATGAAGGTATATTTAATTATATTAATTATTACCCAATGCTTTTTATTCCTTCAATTTTAATATTATAGTACTAAATATCATATTTCTATATACATAAGAAGTGATGCTAATTATTGATGATCTTGACTACAACAATTACTACTATCTCTAATCTCCACTCTCAGTAGTCTTCAGCCTCCAATCTTTCAATGTTTTAGACTCCCAATCTAGAATATTATTCCATAAGTTTTTCTTGAATTTTTGTAAATTGTATTACTTAAAATATGTAGATAATCATTTTTGTAAATTATGTCATCGGTTTATGAGTTTTGTTCTTATCATAAATTAATTAAATTTGTCACTTTAATTATACTTTTTTTTCATTTCCTACAATCTTATCATCTTTCATTAATAAATTTGATTTCATCTTATTTATTTTATCATTATATGTATTTTTATATTTATTTATTTTAAAATCTCAAATTTTATTAATCAATTGAAATTCATAACTTTAATTAATTAAATTGATCACTTTAATTATAATTTTTTCTTTCATTTCCGATATTCCTATCCTTCTTTGTTAATGAATTTGGTTTTTTAATTCATTTCATCAATATACTTATCCATTATATATTCATTCAATATAAATTTTGAATTTTTATTAATCAATTGAAAGTCATAACTTCAATTAATTGAATTGATCACTTTAATTATAATATTTTTCTTTCATTCCTTATAATCCTATCCTCTTTCAATAATAAATTTAGTTTCATCTTATTCGTTCATTGAAAAATCTAACTTTTTATTAATTTATTGAAATTCGTAACTTCAATTAACTAAATTAATCACTTTAACTATAATCTTTTTCTGTCATTTCTTATAATCCTATTCTCCATTAATGAATTTGGTTTATTTTTATCGATATATGTACGTTTTATATATTCATTAATTATAAAATCTTAATTTTTATTAATCAATTGAAAATTGTAACTTTAATAAATTGAATTGATTGTTTTAATTATAATATTTTTCTTTCATTTACTATAATCATATTCTCCTTCATTAATGAATTTAGTTTTATCTTATTTATTTTATCAATAGATGTAAGTTTTATATAGTAATTTATTATAAAATCTCAGTTTTTATTAATCAATTAAAATTCGCAACTTTAATAAATTGAATTGATTATTTTAATTCTAATTTTTTCTTTCATTTCCTATAATGATAGCATCCTTCATTAATGAATTTAGTTTTATCTTAAACATTTTATCAATATATGTACATTTTATATATTCATTCATTATAAAATCTTATTTTTTATTAATTAATAAAAATTTCTAATTTTAATTAATTGAATTGAGCACTTTAATTATAATCTCAATTTTTATTAATCAATTGTAATTTCATTTAATTGAATTAATCACTTTAGTTATAATATTTTTCTTTCATTTCCTATAATCCTATCTTCTTTTGTTAATGAAATTCATTTCTTTTTATTTATTTCATCAATATAAGAATATTGAATTGATTACTTTAATGATAATATTTTTATTTCATTTCCTATAATCTTATCCTGCTTTATAATGATTTTGGTTTTATTTTATATATTTTATCAATATATGTAAAATTTATATATTCATTCATTATAAAAGCTTAATTTTTATTAAATAATTCAAAATTCGTAATTTTAATTAATTGAATTAAGCAATTTAATTATAATCTCATTTTTATTAATCAATTGTAACTTGAATTAATTGAATTAATCACTTTAATTATAAACTTTTTCTTTTATTTCTTGTAATCCTATCTTCTTCTTTAATGAATTTGATGTCTTCTTATTTATTTCATCAATATAAGAAAATTGAATTGATCATTTTAATTGCAATCTTTTTATTTCATTTCTTACATTCTTATCCTCCTTCATGAATTTAGTTTTATTTTATATATTTTATCAATATATGCACATTTTATATACTCATTCATTATAAAATGTTAATCTTTATTAATCAATTAAATTTGTAATTTTAATTAATTGAATTGAACACTTAAAATTTTTAATTAAATAAATTTATTAAAAAATCATAAATTATAAATTCTAAATAAAGTGTTGAACCTGCCCAAGCCGGATGCTCCATTATCCTTATCTAAAACGATTAAAAACTTCAAAAAATTAAAAAATTATAAATAAAAAGTTAAACCAGCCCAAGCCTACTTTCATCCCTATTTAAAATGAGGGATTAGGGAACAGATCTTCTCTAACCCCTATCCAATATCCTTTGTTCCCCTTTATTTTCAACCATCCAATTTATTACATTGAATGGTTGAGATCAAAAGAGAATTGAATAGGCACAGAATAGGGGTACAAAAGATCTGTACCCTGAAAGGTCTACCGGGAGTCGAACCCAGCTCAAAATCAAATTATTATAATATAAATTAAAAAGAAGAGAAAAGCTAAACTCCTGTCCAACTCCAATCCGATCACGATATCCATGGGCCCCCCAAAGATGTGCCGATTTCCTTGCGTTAAAGAAAGTGTCTATATTACAACTTAATGTGTTAATTGGAATCTTACTGTGTACTAAGTAAGAGTAGATAAGAAAAAGGTCATGAAAATGAGCAGTCAGCATAACTTTTATACTTGACCATAGCCATCCTTTCACTTCATAACCCACACAGAGTGAAATACACATCCATGACAAGCATTACTTTTCAATGTAAAACAATGAGAAATGTCGAGAGCTTCCAAATGCTCCACTGTAACTAAAAACGAATAATCTAGCACTTACATCTGTGTCTCCAATTCCTATAAAACTTTGTTTTTACTAAATAAACTGCCAAGCATATGCAACAAGTATCTTTACTTCCTGGGTTTGCCTCTTTTCCCATTCTTGCCAAACTTTTTACCCTTTGGACCTTTGTTCTTAATATAAGACAATTTGTTTGCTTTCTTCTGCCTCTCCTTCCGCACTTGTTCAAGATCTTTGATCTCTGAACGCACATTAGCATTAGGTAATAAGTGCTGCTGCGTCCTTCTCCCTCTAAACTTCCAATTACCCCCATGATCTCCTGCAAACAAAAGAAATTTAAAGGTCTTGCATACATATTTGTTCCCTTTACAGGCCAAAGGATAAAAACTATAACCCATTGAGGGAGGAGAATTCGATTAGACAACTAAGGGGACATAACATGCATCCATTCCTGGAAGGGCCAAAGAAAATTTTGACTTCAGCATAGGGAAGTAACTAAAATCATTTCTGAACACTCCCCTCTTCTTTTTCCTTCAAATCTCTTCCTTTCTTTCCTGCCAATAATAACGCACAAGACATGTTCCAAACCAACGAAAAAAGACACATCACCCCTGCCTTCAATACAGCATGTTTGTCTAAACAGCTCATTAATCAATAAGGTCACTGCTTAAGTTTTCCGGTGGGCTATCTACATGCATGGTAAATGACATCAATGACAAACAAGTCAAAGAAGCCTTAGTTTGGCAGAAGTGTAAAATATTATTCTCAAGGGGATGCATACGATATGAAACACTAGCGAATCTAATGAATAAAATATTGAACAAAACCATCTACTAAATTTGTGCATCTAATGAAATAAAAACTTAACGGATGTAACTCTTGAATAAAACCATCAAGAAACTTGTGCATTTAATTAAATATTTATTGGGAAATAGCATAGCATTGAAACATGTGTAGCAGAAATTAATAGATAACAATCATTTGGGTCATCAAATGTAAGATGTGTACCTGAGATGTTTGTTGCTTCCCCATCATTCCCATCACTGCTTGATCCTTTGAGAGATACCTTTCTATGTGACCGCTCTTTCCACTTCTTGTATATACCTGTCTTGATAGCTTTTACTTTTGCACCACTTTCTGTCTTTATCTATACACCAGCCCAAGGATTGAAAATAAGAATCTATTTTTCTAATTGTAGCTTCACAGAAATGAATGCATTAGGTATCCATTACATAATACAAATTTCAGTGCAGAAAAAGTAAATCACGCCCAATATATTTACAAATTTATGGAAAGCATAATGGGAAAACTCAAATTTCCCTGAAAACATCATTAATGAAAAGTGAGGATTACCTTTCCACTGGCTGTAACACGTTCACCATTGTTCAATTTGATGTACTTTTTACTCCTCTGCACAGACGTTCACATATTAAAGATTAGACTTTCCATAGAAGTCCATGACAAATCATTGACTTCATCATTTTCAAGTACCTTATCCCAATGATATGAAGCCTTTTGCTTCTGCAGGCCCCCACTGTCATCTGCAACTAGATCTAGTACAGCAGCTTCCAACCTAACAATACAAATGACAACAATTAGTAAGAAGAAAGCATAAAAAACAAATCCCGTAAACTCAATTGTTTCACATCCAGTTGGAAAACACATGGCATTCTTGAAATTCCGCTGTTTACCTATTTGATCCAAAGCTTTCGTTGCCTCTTACTAACAAGCCCACCTCTGTATGCTGAGAGTTGGAAAAGAAGTTAAACAATTACCCAAAATTTTGAGAAAATCACACATGCAACATATGAAGGGCAACTAAAATCAGGATAAGATGTAATGAGACACTTTCATGGAAGGAATTATTGATGGAGGATTTAGTGAATTACATACATGATTTGTTGGCACAGAGCTTATATAGAACTCCTCATCCCTGAAACTCCTTTCCTTTCTTTTAGAACTATGGGCTTCTATCATCCAAAATATAATCATCAAACTGTCTAACATTAGAAAACATGAGAATAATCATGAGGAGTGCAAAACTAATCATTACACACCCTTTTTCTTCTTGCCACTTGATGAAGCAATCTCCGATTCATCTTCCTGCAAATAACTGAGATTCAAAACCATTCTTTGAAAATTAAAACAAAGAAGCAGAAGGAAGGAGACCAAAACAAATTTCATAGATGTTAGCATGGCCAAGCCCCACAATATGGAAGGCCAACGTATAAACCTATTAAGATGAAGAGCCTGCTGGGAGTCAATCCTAGGATCATCCATGCCAATCCCAGCCACATGCTATGATTCATTACATTAACCTTCTGGAAGGTAAGGCATTACCCTGAATATCAAACTACTGTGACTAGCCTTTAATTCAAACATAGTTTATGTACCTTTTCAACAGGCCTGTTTGAGCGTTGCCGATGTACCATATTGATAATCTTCTCATGTATAGCTCGCTTTTTCTTCATGACATCAACCCACTGGCCACAAGGTCCCTGAAGTAGAAATATAAGCTCACTGTAAAGCTAGAAACCTTCAGAAGGAATAACAACATATTCATATCGAATTGAATAACCTAAAATTGTAAAGAAAGCAACAATCTAACTGTGAGGATTCTCCAACATGGTGAACATAATCCAGGAGACAAATAGAACTGAAGTGATAAAGGTATAAAAGCAAATCACTAAATTCTTCTGATTAGGATAGAAAGGCCTATTCCTTCATATTTAAACAAGAATTATCAATCCCAGAAAGTAAACAACTGTATAGAGTATTGGCCACCTGTAAATGCTTTGATCTGGCAGCTTCACCTTCTGCTTCCAATATTGTCTGCTTCGGTCTATCCAGATAATACAGTCAAAATCATGCAATTACAAATTAAAAAGGAAAAATAAAAAGAACACAAAGGAATAACAAACATTTCAAATGTTAACCTGAAAGCTTTCAAGCGCTCAGAAAATGCTAGTGCCATCAATTCACCACCTTCTAGAATATTTTTGAAAACTGGATGCAACCCTTCACGAGGTAAATCCTTCACCCTTCTAATGGATTCCTTTGCAGGTAAAGGTTTTGTCTTCATATACAAGCGAAAAGCATTGGAGCAAGTCTTCTGCAAAGAAGTTAATTCTGCAGAAGAATCAATTATTTCTCGAACTCTATCTGACACAAGATCAAGAACCGTCTGAGGGAAACGTCCGTAAACAGTTTCTCCATTTGCAACTGCTTGATCAATTTTTCCCATTACTCCATCCATATCCTGCAAAACCTCTTCCTCAGTGGGCGCAGCCCTAATTGGCTTTGAGAGAAATAGGTGAAGATCCAAAAGATAAGCCATGTCTTCAGATGTCACAAATGAAAACGCAGTTCCAGTTCGACCAGCCCTTGCAGCTCTGCCCACACGATGGACAAAAATTTTAGGTTTTGGTGGGAAGTCCCAATTGATGACATTATCAAGCAATGGAATGTCTATACCCCTGGCTGCAACATCTGTCACTATCAACAGCATAGTCTTTCGTGCCCTAAACCTTGATACATGAATCTTGCGAGCATCTTGATCCATATCACCATAACAGACAGAAGGCTCAATACCCTCTTCTCTAAACAAATTATTTAGAAACTCAACATGATGTTTTGTAGAAACAAATATTAGCGTCTGCTGTTCAGGACCAATGTGCTCCCTTACCAAATAAAGCAAAGCTGCATGTTTTTCCTCTTGTCGCAACGTGAAAAATGCCAATTTCAAGTCAGGGCTAATCTTAGTTTCCACATCAAGTCGAACTAGTTGAGGATCCCGTAGACCAGCCTTGGCAAACTCAGCAAGGGCACTAGGCATAGTGGCACTGAAAAGTAATGTCTGGCGGTTCTCACTTAAATGGTAAAGGATTTGATGCAATTGCTCAGCAAAACCCATGCCAAAAAGACTGTCAGCTTCATCAAAAACTACATATTCCACAGTCCGCAACGACATGTCATCAACCTCAGCCAAGTGGTGCATAAGTCTACCAGGAGTTGCAATTATGATATCAGGGCTCTGTGCCAATTCCTCAAACTGATTTTCCATACTATCACCACCAACCAACAAGCTGGTGCGAAGATCTGTGATGAAGAAAGGGCAGATAAAAATAATGTATCATTGGCTTGGCTCATAATTTTAGTTTTGATAAAATTAACCGAGGGAATTGTATGTGAAAAGACCATAAGCACAGTAAACATGTTGACTTGACATAAATTCAACTCACATTACATACATCCTCTAGTGTTATGCTAATCTCTAAATCAAGAACACCCTAATTGTTATTGCCACAAACACAGAAACAAACAAACAGTAATAAAAAGCAAAGAAGATACTGTAGAAATGAAAAACAGCGATACCCGTGAATTTGCCAAGTTCTTTAGTGAATTTGAGGGTCTGCAAAGCCAAACCCCTAGTGGGAGACAAAATGAGAGCCCTAACGCCGCCTTGGGGCACGTGCTGTTTAAGCCTCTCGAGCATTGGAACAAGGAAAGCGGCAGTCTTGCCGGAGCCGGTGCGAGCCATGGCAACGACGTCGGCACCGGAGAGAATGAGGGGCATGGTTTTGCGCTGTATAGGGGTGGGCACGCGATACCCCTTGCGCTTGATGCCACGGAACACATTGGGACTGAGATTGAGAGACTCGAAGCCGCCTGATTTGGCTTTCTTTTTAAGAGTTTGTTTGCGTTTAAGCTCTGCTTTGGAGCTGACCAGTGGCTCTTCCTTCGCCATAGATACTCCAAAGTGATCAACGCCTAAAACCCTCTTTTTGGGTTTTTTGACAAAGAGATGAGCCCTAAGTTCATTACGTTTAAGTTACTTGTAAATTTTCAGTTACTTTCCATTTGCGATTTATTATTATCTTTAAAAAAAAAAGATATTTTCGAAAGAGAAAAATTGGTTGTCTAACATCTTAAAATTCTATTTCAAAGAATTAGCAGCTTTTAGAGGTTCATATTTTCTTTAAAACGTTAAACAGTCAATTTCTATTTAAAGTTTTATTAATTTCACATTTTCTTAAAATTGAATAATAAGAACTTTTTCTAAAAATTGGCCAAAAGAACCAAATGAATCATAATGTTTACATTAGTGTCTAAAATGGACCTTAATGTTTCATGGTATTCAAAATGAGCTATAATATTTGCAAAACGTTCAAATTAAAACCTGATCACTAACGATGTTAGGTTATCGTCAGTTGTCTAGTGACGTGATGAAATGTTTACTAAAGTTTTTTTAAAAGATTTGATGTGGGATCTATTGTTCGCTAACTTGGAATTTTTTAAAATTAGGTGGATCCCACGTGAATTTATAATGCGACATTTTGGGCAGATTTTTGAAATGCACCATTTTGTTTTCTTCATTTGCGCAATGTGTGATGGTTAAATACTGCATTTTGTTCTCTTCATTCATAAACGCAACATTTCAGCACTCCATTCTCTTTAATCTTTAATGCACCGTTTTGAAAAACCACAACATGCAGCGTTTGTTTCTTCCCCAGATAGACAATCCCTAATCCCTTATTTGCATTCTTCTTCACTTTCACACAATTCCTAATCTATTAACTTCAATTCCTAATATGCATTCTTCTTGAATCCCAAATTCTGTTAAGTTCAATCCCTAATTTGTAGCGTTATTCGTCTTCTTCTTCAACGAACAAAAATCTAGGAGGGTCGCCAACTTGTCTGGAATGATTGTCCACCACCTCCTAAGAACTAAGGATTAACGCCGCCACTGCGGTGAATCAAAGGTAACATATGTTGTATCTTCATTATTTGTTCAATTTTCTCTATTTGAGTGTAGCTTTAAGACAATGATAAGGAGTGAAATCTTTTGATTTCCACTTCTTCCTACCCTCATCTGTTGTGTCTTTAATTTCATTTTGAATGTGAATGCAAGTTGAATTTGTGAATACCTGTAATTAATCTAAGCATGGAAGTTGAATTCGATGATTAAGGTGAGCATAGAATTTGAATGTTTATTTAGTTGAGGAACTTATTTGTAATTTGTGCCAGTGAAGGGAAGGAACATGACTATCCAATTTACTATTATTTTTTTAGAAATATTGAACATTTGGTTAAAAAATGAAATTCAAAATTAGTTGGAGTCAATTTCTACTTATATTCATTTCATTTGCCTTTATAAAGCACTAAATTGCATATCTTGATAAGTGTTAAGTTGATTTGAAGTTTCTGTCCGTCTCTCACCATCAAGTTGCATATAATAGTATTATGTTCTTGGTTAGTAAGAAAATAACATTATCATACTCTATGATTATATCATAATGCGTGTATATACAAAAGTCATGATATCTATTCGTCCATATATAAAAGAATCTCTAAGGATGTACTAACTAAAGTTCAAACAACACATAGACAACATTAATATAAAGTCTGCGAATCAACCACATCGCTTCCGTCATTTGCACCTGACTAAGAAGGTTGATCAGATACAAGTTGATTCATTGATGATTTCCTTGTTGTTGCATCAATTCTTTAACTATTGAGAAGTTATACTAGGTTGTCCTTTGAACCTTATACCTTTTGGTTTGAAAGATAGTTTGACTAAACATGGATCTGCTTCTCTAAACTTCTATATACTACTGTGCAAAGAGCTACCAACCTACAACTAAACATGTCTTTAACAATATTCAATCTTGAAAGTAATAAATAATGTTATTTATGGTAAAATATTACTTTGTTGACTTGCTACAACAACATGTTCAGCTTGTGAAGAGGCCTCGGGAATGACCTAATAAATATGAAGCCTTGATTCTTACATTTTCTGGCATTATGATCATAATTTCCACATTTTCCACATTTTTGTACTTGACTCTTTTGAGTAAATTTATTTGGATTTTTCAACTTAATAGGCTTATTTACTCCTGTCCTTCTAGCTATTTTAGGTCTTCTTGGAATAACTCTTTTGACGGGGAGTTTATTAGTTCTGTATCAAATGTAGGCTAGAAAATTGGACCTCTAATAGGTTGCAACACATGCTCATATAGTGCCATGAATTTAGACTTCTTGTAGGACTTGTCCATATATGCCTCCGGTCATTGTTTGGAATTGTGAACAACACTTACAATATATTTGCAAGGACATCCATACAACTACCATGATTGGTGTCTACCAATCTTTACAATATGAATGCCATCACCTTCAAAACTTCATACGCTCCATCACCATTCCAAACTATTCTCCATTGTATAACATCTTTCTTATTTTTCTCTAATTTCTTCTTAATCCTAGGTGTAACATTTGATTTCCAATCATACACAAATTCTCTCCCATTTGCACGCCTCTTTATCACCATGATTCTAATTGTTTCAACAATACTTATAATTGGCCTATCTCTGCTCGGTAAGATTTGTTCATTGAATGTTTCACTTATGTTGTTATCAACAACCGGACATTTGGATTCAAAAGACTGGTAACATCATGCCCATCTCTCATTTGAATATTCAAGCAATGATGATGCACATCTAGGTGTGATTTTGTCTTCAACTACTCATTAAAATCTTCTATGCACATTGACTAAGCACAATTCTAAAATTTCTTTTGCAAATCTTTTCCTTTTCAATTCAAATGCCAATTATGGTATATGTGCTTTGCACACATATGATGAGTGACTTATGGTATTGTCTCTTCTACTACTCTAATCAATCCCTATAATAATATAATAGATTAATTTAATATATAATTGATGCAACATGTAACCATTAATCAATGAATAAAAAGTACCTTTTGCATATCTAATATTATTGTTAGTCCTTCACTACTACCCAACTCCAAGTCTGAAAACAACAAACTCATAAACTAGGTCCAAGAATTAGCGTTCTCTTCCTCAACAATTGCCTAAGCCAACGAATACATACCTCTATCACCATTCGTCCCAACTGCATTTAACAGTTGACCTTGAAATTCAATCTTAAAAAAACATCCATCAATACCAAATATTGACCTTAAATGCCTCCATCCTCTTTTCATCGCTTCAAAGAATATGTGTAGCCTTTTGAACCGCAGAAAAAAGATAAAGATGTATGAATTAATGGATAAACTTCATAAATAAATAAATGTTATAATTATCATTGCCAATAAACTTAACTTTGCATACTTGTAACAAACTAGTTTCTTTTAGCCAGCTATAACTCAATTGTTGATCCAGAATTATTATTCCTCAACTCATCAGCGTATCCTTGTAGCTTCGCATAATCACTCACCCTTTCTTTTCTCAATCTCCTCTTAGCAACTCTAAACATACTTGAGATGAAAAATATATTGAGCTTTTCTTGACATTCTTTTACCATCATTGCTATCGAGATACTAGGCTTCTTAAGTATTTTGTCCCTAAAATGTCTCATTAGGAACTTAACATAAACCACTTTTGGTTTATTGGTCATAAAACACCTATGCTCATTATTGTATATCGCCACTTTTAGTTCATTCTTGTCACAAATGACATACAATTCTCATAGGCATCCCTCAATACATCTCACTCTCATCCTATGACTTTTACTTTTTGTAAACTTCACATTGTAGCCTGTCTATATTGAGTAATGCACAACAGACTCTCTAAATTTTCTTGCTAAGCCAAACCCCATCCCTAATCTTCAATTTGGTTCAACTTTGGATGGATTATGCCTAATATGTCTACTTGTTCTTCGCAATGCTTCACCATGCTCTTCTCTGCTAGGATACTGATTACTACCAATAAAACTATCAAAATCTATCTACTCAATTTCAACTGGTTTCTAGTCATCAGGAATATGAATTTATGTAAAACCCTCGTCATGCTCATCATCATCCACCTCTTTATTAACTCCTTTGTCAATTCCTAAACTAACACCTTCAGTACTAACAACTTCAATAGCTCCAGAACTTTCCTCCTCACCCTCTTTATCTCCATTTTCTCCTCCAGATATAGGCAATATGTCAGGTATAAATGATGGGGTGTCTAACATATAAGTTGCATATTCATCAATCATTTGGTAGATTTTCATCAAATTAATAAGTCTTAAACAAGTTTCATTTAAGTCAATCAACCTCAAAGACTTACCAAACTTAAAATCTGATATTTTATAATAGGCTTATTACTTGAAGATATCTTAACTCCTTCCCCATCTTATATATTTGCCTATAGCTAACAAAATCCAGGTCTACTTTATCAAAAATACTTAATTCCCTATCAACATATTTCAACTATGGCTTTCCAACAAACTTTCCACCATAAAACAACTTTATGCTTCCATATTCGACAATCATACACTTGTTCACAACAAATATATAAAGGCAAGTGTATCACCAAAAAACATAGCTTTAAATGATATTATCAATAATATAATCAATACTACATGCATAATTATACAATTAGAGGATAACGTAACCAAGTAAACATTTCAAATTTGATAAAATAATCCCAATAAACTTAATTCATCTTCTTATTATCAACATTAGCTTATGAATCATAAATTGTCATAAACTATACTTTTATTCTATACTCATCTATAAAATATTACACTTAGTCCATACAACATGTCACATTTCAAGGTCAAAATTTAAAAATATAGGGTCAAATTATGAGTGTTCATACATTTAAAACTCAAAATATTGTTTAGTATTGATTGACTTGCATAGCTGAGAAACACAATATATATTTAGGTTTTAGTGTAATATACATCTCATTCAACTTCTTTTTTGGTGAATTAACCAACATAGCTTTTTGATAAAAGAGACACTAATATAGTATAACACCTACAGTTTCATAATTGACCATATATAACATGCATACTATATTGACACTTGATGTGTAGTATATAAACAAAATGATGAATATATAAGGAAAACCATTCAAATAATTCAAAAGCAAGCCTATATTGCTTTCTGCAAATCACAGTATTCATATTAAGTTCTTGCCATACCTATTAAATAATTTTAAATTGAGAAAGAATATAAATGAGATAACTATTTGGTTTGTATTGAACTACATGCTAAGATTAAAACTGTTTTGTTTTCATTAAAACTCCAAGACTACCTCTTTATTTTCTTCTAAAACTCATTGATGTTCATGAAGATTTCTTCTCTATATGTATCATTTCACAGTTACAGATTGAAGTTCATAGATGGGGGATTGTGTGAACATGAAGAAGATGACATATTAGGGATTGGAGGAGGGAAGAAGCAAACGTAGCGTCTGTTTTTCTTCAAAACGTTACATCTCTTCCTCTGCATACGCTGCGTTTAAGGGAGGAGAGCTGCTTAAACAAAATGCAGTGTTCAATTTCAGACGCAGAGTTTTAAACTTCAAACTTAAGGGAGGAGCGCTATGTTTAACAAGAAAATGTAGTGTCTCCTCCTCTTTGTTAAAAAACACAGCATTTTACTTGAAGGTGGGACCCACATTTATTAAAAAATTTCATGACAACTTACAGTGGATCCCACATCCACAAAATTAAAAAAAAAAATTACGTTAGAAGTTTTTGAGTCTAAGATTCAATTTGAATATTTTCCAAAAGTTAGGATTAATTTTAACCATTTTATAAATATTAAAGTTCAATTTGAATATCGTAAAATGTTAAGGTTTATTTTATATATAAGTGTAAACGTTAGGGTCCATTTAATCCTTTTGGATAGATGATACAATTAACAAATTCACTCTACCGAGTCAAACACTGGAAAATAATATATTATAAAATAAAATAAAGAAAAAACTGAAGGAAAACTGTAAGGGCTGATTTTGATTTTTTTATTTATTTGGGCAATGGCATTTGGCATCCATTTATATTGCAAATTGTCGATTGCGATATTAGGGAAAAATGGGTCCTCTAGTAATAGTACTAATGTGGCCTTTTCTCGGTAGAGACGTCACAAATTGGCTAAAGCTATTGAATCCTTTTCAGAAACTGCTCACTAGGCTACACTTTCTTATGCTTTGCTGTCTCTTTTGTCTGCTACCGATGATCGTGCTAATTATATGTGATACGAACTCCCGTTTATCGGCACATTTAAAGCTTACTATTAGTGTTATTTGTTTTAATGAACAGTCAATAATATAACAAATTTAATAATTTAAAAATAATGAATTGGATTTAATTTTGTTATTGAGCAAGAAATAGAGATATTATAATTAAAAAAAAACTATAATTATTTAACTCAAGAGTAGACAATTAAAGCAAAGGAAAAGACACTTCTCATCATTCAAACCATAATATGGTAGGAGCAACAGCTGCTGCAGAAGGATGATTATTTTATCTCAACGTTTGGTACATTTCTTTCTCATCTTCAAAAGTTAAACCTCAGTCTTTGGATTCCACGGTGGGATTTTCTCTCTCTGCTTTCCATGTTTGCTGTTACTTGTTTCTCGAATAGCTCAAGCTCTAACCTTTCTGTTTTTTGCTCTCAACTTGATGAGTTGATATACAATAGTAGTCACGTATTTTTATTCGTTTAGCATATTCGGTACCCTCTATTTCTTCAACCCAATTACTTCTTATCTTGTTTTCCTTATATTTGCTCATAAAATCCATTATCTTTTGTTTTCAACTTTTAGATTTATTGTGCTGTCCCTTCTTTTTGCGCAATATGATTCTCCTTTCACTTTGTTTTGGATTTACGCATCATATGTTGCTGAGCTCCTTCCAAAGTAAACACCTTCATCTCAATTAAGTCCATTGTTTTTGGGTTTTGTGCTTCTATGCTGACCACTTTACTCCTCATCTTCCCTATTATCATTCCTTCTTTCATAGGAATGAAATTTCTTGTTATCATAGACTGACACGAGTGGCTGGTTGTAGTTGCAGTAGCAGTCGTGGTTGTTGTTGTAGAAGGAGGAGAGGTGTTGTGCTAGAGCTTGTTGCTTTTGATTGTTAGTTTCAGTTTTATTTATGCTGTATTTTTCGCACCATTTTGTGTGTGTTTTAATTCATAAGCTGAGTTCCAAATTCCGTTAAGTGGCTTGTTGTTCTGTTACCTACAGTGTAAGTCAGGCAGCATATCCTTTCCATATGTATAAAGTTTGATATGACCTCTTGTGTCAAATTTTGAAACAAGTGCAGTCAACAATGCCCTACATTCTAATCTTTTACATTCATAGCTCTGTAGTTTTAGTATGTACATAGATATGGTATGATGGAGTAGGGATGTGTCTTCTGGTCATAGATGAAACTAAGATGGTACTTATTACAGTTCCGGAAAGCTTATTTGAAAGTACTTCTGACAGTTCAGGTTGCTCCGTTTGAAATGTAGAACAGTAAAATGAAGAAACAAAGTGGTTCTGTTGGTGCATGTAAATATTGAATGGACAATGAATGTGGAAAATATGACCACGAATGTGGATGGAGGAGTTTGCCATCTATTAAACTGAGATTTTCAGAAGTTTAAAGTATTCTGACAGGTTTTTGTGCTGCTCTTTTTTTTTTTCTTTCATTTTCATTTTCGTGGTAGTTGTTTTTGGGTAGAATATGGCTTCTTCTGTTTCTTCGATAGTCACATTCTCCTTACTCGCATTGTAGGTTGTTTTTGTTCTTTTGAACTATCGGTTAACTAAAATGCATGCAACTTGCTCTGAGGAGGTATATATGGTCTTCAATGAATCAAATAGCTATTTACATATGTACTTAGTCTATTTTGATTAATCGTATGGTTGTTTTGGTCTACAGTTTTACTTGGTGGAGATAAGCATTCGAGATCAATCTTGCTATCATTTGATGGAGAGCCTCTAAATTGTGTGGTTTAACCTGTGAC
>JANSVB020000033.1:4592472-4603386 GCA_025504935.2 Erythroxylum haughtii
TTTCGGGTTACATCTGCTGTATTTCCTAGTTTTTTATTGGTTACCTTGAGGCTTGGCTGGCGGAGTTTTTTCGCAGCTGTGGACTTCTCTGTATATATTTTGTTCATATATTAAATTTCTCTGATTTACCAAAAAAAAATAACAGGAAGTTTAATATTGAACCTTTTAGCCTGTAATAGTAACTCAACTGATAACAATCAAACCAAAGCAATGGCTTCTAGACTATTGGTCTGATGGAAACTTCTTCCATACTCTGCCTACACTTTCTACTTAAAAGGTAGAGAAAAAAAATGAAAGAAAAACTGATTACAAACGACATGATGGAAATGACTGTCTGAAAAGTGTAAATATTGATAATGCGTCTACTTATGTGTTCTGAAATCGGACCACAACACAAGTAATGTTGTCTGAGCTCCCTCGTGCATAAGCTTCTTGTATAAGTTTTCTTGATGCAGCCTCGGAATCTGTTATATCCTGCACTAGGTCCACGGCATCCTGAAAGATAGACTAGATTGTCAGTTGATACAGATGCTTTTCTAACAGGAAGACAACTAGGATTTCTAGAAAACATTCAATAAAACAAGTTCAGAAATAACAAGGCTGCTGCTTTGTCCTGCATAAGCAGTTATTTATACCAGGAAAGGAAAATCCCAGGCAACTACATCCTAAATCCTGAACTAAATAGCAAAACATAATGGCGCTTGCTGTTGTACTATTAGGAAATAAGTATTTTCCATCAATCAACAAGCATACCTTTAAGTGCAGATTTTTTTAACGGTCTGCCTGTAAAGACCACAAGTTCCATTCCGCCACTATGCATATATATATATATATACTAACACAGCCCACAACAGTAACAACTAACTCATAGCATTAAGCAATGTATTTCCTCAAGCAACAAAAACTGACCTTATTTGACAAGACATTCCAAAGCCCATCACTAGCGATTATTAAGAAATCCACCCCGTCAATTTCTTCTTCCTGCAAATTCCAGGAAATCACACAGGAGCAACAAACACAAACTAATGACTGAGAAAATCTGCTAACCAATTAATAGCATCAGCAAACAAACTATGTAGTAATTAATGGTTTCAGACGTAATTTCAAAATTCAAAAGTACCTCTGTGTGAAATTTAGATGTTATATTATAAAAGATAAATTCTTCCATGGAGGAGGCTCCTGTAAGCTCCAGAAGTAATTCTAGGAAAAAAAAACCTAATCCATACAGTTCTAAAGGTTTATTTGCAGTGGACGAAGCTAGGGTCTTTATTTAGTTCACATGCAATACAGAGACATTGGGAGGAAAATATTTAGCTTACGCATCTTCTCTTATTTTGTAGTCTGAATTGATTCTTGTAAAGATGTTGTGCATGCATAAGTCTTGACAAATGTCATTTTCGTTTTTTCAACAAACATCAAGCAGTTTCAAAAATTAACCTGTATTTCTGGCTCAGCAACAACATACGGCTTAAGCAGTTTGTCCCCAAATGCTCGAGACACAGCAAGAACACCTCCAACCCGCCATGTTCCTATCATTGTTTCAATATATTAAAGGAACTGTATTAACTACTCCATTTGAAATGTTGCAAACAGACACAATAGCGAACCTGATACGTCATCATCAATATTATCAAGCAATCTACTAAATTTTTTTGTCTCTATATGATTGCATTACACAAGTCGTTATTGGACACCCACCACTTTTCACCGGTTAGAGAGGCCATCTTTAATACATTAAAAATCTGCATGTCATCTTAAGAAAAATATTGAAGCAACTTACACGTTAAACAATTCAACTAGATGCCAACATGACAATGTGAGTGACTAAATGTTTAGACGATATATTACTTAATACAAGTAAGCATCAAGTAAACAAGGTTAAATTTGTTCAAGTCAAGCTAGAAATTACATGAACTAAAAATTGCATAGTACAACCTCGAAAATGTTGAAGACAATTAACTTGATTATGCATGACAGAACTAATAAACATTCAAAAGTCATTAATTGCTTAGAATTGAACAAAATCGCCACTATGTTCAGTTCACCTGCCCAAATAATGAAACCTCCAGCTTCTTCAATCCTTTGTCGCTCATCAGATCTATCAGGTTTGTGATCAATTGACAATGGTATGGCTACAAAAGGGCTAAAATGTTAGTTAAGGGAAACGATAAACTAATTTTGCAGCTACATGTCACTCAATTAAGCACTCATGCTGTTTATGCACGTCATTTAGACTTTAACCTAAGGACAAAGAACAAATGAATTCCTCAAATTATGGGATTCATTAAGCAGTTATACCACTGGATCCTTCAAGGCAACCTCAATGTCTTTCGGAACTTGTACACTATCAAGTGTGGTAGTAAAAGTCCTGAATTGCTGAGACAAGCTTGAGGATGTTAAGTACTTACAATGAGCTAGTGCATGACGATAGAAAAACTCTTAGCCTATTTTTGTCCTGGAACTTAAAGAAAAGAGAGAGATAGAGAAGGACAAGAAGCAACCTGAACCAGCTCTTGAGGCAACCACTCTAGAATCGCCAACATTTGCAACAAGGAGTCGATCCCCCAAAAGCACAGCAGTTGATGCAGTTGATCCAGCATCTTTTTGCTGGCCTCTTTCTTCATCGAGGTATTCCGCATCTGTTTGTCTAAATGCTTCAACTACATTTTAACAGTAAAACTTAATATTGGTCGACAAGTAAGATAGAAAAATCAAGCATCACATATATTATGACGAAAAGTTCCAGAAAAAGCATACCAATTGCTGTCTTTGTATCTTTGATAAAATCTGGATGGCTACTCAAATTCTTGAACAAGTTGTTTTTCAGATATTCTGCTGTTCTGGCACCTCCATGACCTAAAATGATAAATTTTCAACACAATAGAAAAATATAATAAAATTTTCAACACAATACAAAACTAGAATATCAATATAAACAACTGGTACTTCTATGATATTTTTGTTCCTCCTACTATACTCAATTAGAATATCAATATATGTTGACATAGCATGTTGAGTTGTTTCATTTGTGTATTTCATGTCATCATAGTGCTAACGTGGCATGATACATTTGATTTTCGTTAACATAGTTAACAGAAAAGACTTGATTAGAGAAATTACTAACATTGGGGGACTTAACTACAGAAAATATAGAAATACTTAGTTGGGAAATTGAGTATAGTAGGAGGACCAAAAATATTTTAGTCCCTTGTATGATAAAATTTGGATGGTTATTCAAATTCTTAAATAAGCTGTTTTTTAGATATTCTGCTGTTCTGGCATCTCCCTGGCCTAAAATGATAAATTTTCAACACTACAAAAATAGAATATCAATAAGCAGAATTGGGACCTAACGACCTTCCCTTCATGGTACAGAGTACCAATGACGAGTATATAATCTAGACATAGTAAGGGAAGGCCAATGCCTCCTTTCTCATATAAACGAGCCATTTTACAGAGATCGATTGTTAAGAAGAGGTTAAGTAATAATCCAGATTTTTCAAAATAAAAGCAAAAGTATTCTCCTTGGTAAGAGCAAACACTTTAATGTTAGGACTTTTTACTAAGGTTACATAGGTTACATATGGGAAGGAGATTTGTTAGAAGGACAAAAACAGAAGGTCAGATTCTTTTTGTGAAAAAGCGAGATCATACATTTTCAATAGATTTTGAACAAGGCATGCTATTAATTAGAGATGATAGCTGAGGGCATACCATCAAAAACGCCAAAGAACGCAACCATTTGACCGTCAACTTCTGATATTCTTGTCTCGTAGAAGTCCTCCATTGAAGCTCTCTTACCCTTAAAACTTGAATATCCATAACTGAACTTCGCAGTACGGGCACCATTTAGAAAGCTAGTAAAGTAAACAGCAATAGGCGTAAATTTTACCACTTTGCGATTTTTGATTGCGTTTTATATCTCCTTGAGCAAATTTAAAACGAGAATGCAATCTTAATAACACTCGATAATTCTCCACGAAGATACATTCTTTCTCAAGAATCTTACTTTCATAACCTAAATAGCTCTAAATTCATCAAGATTTAATCCACCAAATACAAGATGAAGTATCAGCTCTTAAACCTCATAACACACAAACACCAAACACGAAATTTTCGAATATACGGCAAGTTGAAGTATGAAAGCTGAAATAAAAAAAGAAAAGAGAAAAACTCCGAGTTTACCAGATCGAAGAAGTAAAGGAAAAAGAAAAAAGGAATTAGTTACTGAAATGAAAATGAAGAGATAGGAAATGAAGGAGAAACCTGATGCCACCCCCACTAAAGAGAGAATTGGGATCTATACGGGATAGCATAACGGCCTGGTATGTTTGACTGAGACGGGACGGCGGCGGACGAGTGCCTCAACATCCGCCTGGTGACGAGGACGTGAGGAGCTGCAAAGGAGTTGAGTCCTTGGCTTGAGATTGAGAGGGGAAAGTAATGGAAATGGAATGGAACATAAAAATCTCAATGAATGTAAGCTTTACTTTTTGGTTAGCATTATTGTTGTTATGGATATGGTTATGGCTTTGATTGATTGATCAGATCCAATTGTTGGTTTGTCCACTTCTTTCCACGTCCCTCATTCACCTGTCCTCCTCACCGCTTAGACTTGGACTACAAAGTCAAAATACAACACATGCACAATTTGTTATCTTCTATTTTTTTTGAAAGTTCCTTTATTTAAATTATGTTTTAATTAAAAGTTACATATTTTTTATTCTCTCTTTCATCATTTCATGTCATGTTTATTTCTACTTTAGTAGAAAGGAAGTACTAATGTTCTCTAGTTTGTTTGTAATTTGAGCAAGCAAATGTGAGAACATACAGGCTACAGCCAAGAAAAGCAAGTACAATATCATTTCATTGTGTTTTTAAACATTGTTAACATACCCGTTCCAGCATTTGATTTTTTTTTTTTACAAAGGTATGAATTGTTTGTACTCATTCGAAGACCGACATATGTTCTTACTCTAGGGAAGAAGGGAAGGGGGAAAAAAAATCACATACCAAGAAGACACAAGCCTGAGGCATGTCCAAGCTCTTAAATTTGACAGCCGCAAACAGTAGAACATATATATAGATGAACAGAAGATTAAGTGATTGGCATACATGTACTGTCAGAGGTCGATCATTTGTAGAGAAAAAAAAAAAAAGAAAACCATAGGCTACTTAGACATGGATGTGGCATACAAAATCACCGTCAAGGTATTTAAGCCAAAAAATTATCGCCATCAACAACAGCCACTAGTAGAAGCATTCTGTGGAGGCTTCTGTTTAAAGATGTTCTTTTTCACGCCGCTTGAAGCTTCAGCCAACAGACTGGGTGTCTCCAAAATCTGCAAATTGATACAAAAACTGTGATTCTATCGTCATCTTTTAACAGGCATCGCAAGCAGAAGCGATTTTACACCCATAAATGGCCATCATTTTAAAGGTATGAAGCCATTGTACCTATATAAAGGCATACGGTAGCTCTAATTTCCAGAACAACACCATCGAAGGTCACAGGTAACACCAAAATTCACAAGATTCCTATCACCATTAATAAAGGTATCGGCACTTCTATTTCAACTCTTTGTGGTTTTGCAGCAAAGAGTCAAATTTTTTTTATCTTTAGCATGTTTCACACAATTGCAACCCGTTGTTCACACTTGAATATCCACTACTTTAAGCTTTTTCCCTCAAAAGAATAACAAAATCCTAGATACTCCATTACTCACCATGATATTATTACCCAAGAATTTGAAAATAGCTCAGCATACATGAAATTATAAATACACTTTGATCGTGTTGTAAACACAATGAAAGCTACCAAAATGACCAAAACCAATTCTAGAATGCTAAAGAACAAAGATCCCAAAGGCAGAAAGTAACAGCAACCATCTTCAAATTTGAAAATTAAGGACTGCCCAAATGCAACTTTTACCTTTAAAACAAGTTCCTCAAAACATTGCTCCACATTGACTCGGGTTTTTGCACTGCACTCAAGAAAAAGGCATCCATATTCACGGGCAAAGTTTATGCCCTCTTTTTTGGTGACTACCCGTTCACTTTCCTGCAAAAGGGTATACACAACGAGGATAAAATCCAATCAAAATAATAGATATATCCTCCAATCTGATAAGATAAATGACTAGTAAGCTGACATATTCTTCATGTTGGCGCAGCCATAAAACCAATGGAGTCCATAAGCATTTTTGAGACATACCTTGTCAACTTTGTTACCAACAAGCATCTTGATGCAATCCTGGTTTGTAGAATATAGATCAATCTCTTTGGCCCATATATCTGACAGATTTGTAAATGTTTCTCGTCGTGTTACATCATATACTGTATTCCCAGAAATAACACATTTGCTTAGAGAAACAAGAAATGAACATAGTAAAATTTATTAAAACAAACCCAGAAAACTCATAGCTCCCAGGATACCTTAAAAAGCCAAGAGAACCCCAAACCTAAAATATAATAATCTATCACGTGAAATTTCTTAAAACAAAGGAAACTAAGCAACAGTCTGAAGAAATATAAAAAGATAATACTCCACCAAAAAATTTAATGCTTGCAACACCATAATTATGAAAGGCTATACTGAAAAATTGGCCATGATATCATATGTTAATCGTAGAAGCATTCATAGTATCAGTGTGGTAAAATTCTTTTCATAGAAGCCGCACATGGACATCCATGATGAAAATGAGGCAAAGAAAATGAAAATACGCACCCATAACGACCCCTTGTGCTCCCCTGTAATAAGAACTGGTTAATGTTCTAAATCTCTCCTGTCCAGCTGCATAAAAACTCCAGATTCAATCTTCAATAAGGAAAAAAGAAGAAGGGAAAGCTACAAACAAGATCGAAATCATATTGAGGTAGTTAACAAATCATACTATTGATAGGAAAAAGAAGACAAAAAAATTCAGAATAAAGACACAAATTTGTACTCAAGCAAAAACATTTTCTGTTAGTTACAAATGCATTTTATAATCAAAGTTCAATCTAATCGCCCTTTCTTGGTCATAGAAAAAATCAATGTTAATTACAATTGATTGGTTAGCCATCAACTAATTAGGTATTCCAGAACAGTCACCATACAAAACAGAAGCAACAAGTGAGCTAGACCAAGAAATAAAGGTGATATGAGAGGCCACTTCAAGAATGAGACAGGCAATGTAATCATAACCCAAGAAAGCCTTACCGGTGTCCCAAATAGCGAGTTTCAGCTTTTTCCCACCAATAGTGACATGCTTTACTTTAAAGTCCACACCTAATAAGTGAGAATAGTTAACATCTACACGCAATTCAATGGAACACATCTAAAAAATGACTGGTTGACAATAAGAAACCAGAGTTACTAATTAAAATAACAAAGACTAAACACTTTCGCCGAAGAAATTTCAGATCAAGATTGATTCCAACTTTAAAACGAAATTAAGACAAAGGAATTCATAAAGTATGAGTTTTCACACAATGGCAAGTACATTCACTCATTAGCAAAGCAATCTGATGCGCATTTTTGTTCATTGAAAAAGCATTTCTATGAATGTAGATTTGAAACATGAATGAAACCCAATTCGCATCGAATAAGGCAGAACCAAAATTCAAAACAGCCTCGACAAATCTAGCCATTCACAAAAAGAAAGTTGAAATTCTGAAAACCTATTCGCATTATTCCCCGGTGATTTAAACAAGAAGAACGTCTCAATCAGGCCAAGTTTACAACTGTTGATCGAAACGGGACAATTAACCAAACATTAGCAAGAAGGAAAAAAATGCGAATTCCAAAATGGTGATCGATGAGCTCACCGATTGTGGGAGAGAGATCCTCGAAATTGTCAGAAGTAAAACTCAGGAGCAGCGTACTCTTACCGACACCAGAGTCCCCAATCAGCAACAACTTGAACAAGTAATCAAACTCCTGTTGGCTAGAAGAAGCCTCCATTTTCCTTTTTATTGGTGTCGACAAATTATGCACCAACGAATCCCAAACAAAGACCTCTTAACACCATCAAATAAACACAAAAACCAACGTTTATATAATATATACACACACGAACATTCAACAAAAGAGAGAGAGAGAGATCTGACACCTTGAATTGGTGAAATTGGTACAGAGAAGCTAGGGCTGGATCTGGAAGTAGAATGCTTCAGAATTGAGAGAGATGAGAAAGGTTGCGGGAAGGTGAAGAATACAATTAGACATTAGCAATACGCCTACCTTTGCTTTGGGGAACTTGAGGAGTTACCTATGCCCTCGAAGTGTCAAACATTCTTTTTTCTTTTTACAAAAACTGGATAATTTGTGAATTATCAAAATACATTTAAATAAATTATTTTACCAATTAAATTTAATTGATATTAATATAATTCGTAGATATTAATAACTGAATCAAGTTGACCTAATGTTGTACACGAATCTTGAAATTAATCTTTGATCAGAAAGTTATAAAAATCGCATCCTTGTAAAATTGATACCCTCGTTCATTTATATGTTCCTTCCTATTAAAATCATATAACATTAAATGGACTTCATTTTTAAAATTTTGTTTTGATGGGGCAATGTAAGAACCAACCATTAATAAGATTTTGGAAAGGAATTTAAATTCCAATTTTAAGTATCAACTATAGAAATCGGGCCTCAATTACAATCTACAGAAACTTCCTTACCAAGAGCCAAAAGAAACAGTTGAGATTAACGATTTGAGTAATTAATGTAAAGTTTAATATCATAGGTCTGTTCATTAGTCAAAATTAAGAAACCAATACGAGAAAAGAACCAAAGATTACATAGACAAGGATGTGCAATGCAATCACCACGAGCAACAGCCACTAACTGAAGCATCCTCTGGAGGTTTCTGTTTGAAGATGTTCTTTTTCACGCCACTTGAACCTTCAGCCAACAGACTTGGAGTTTCCAAAATCTGCGAATCATTGTAAACTACAATCATCATCCACACTATATCACGTTCAACATACATCACAAAAGCATGCAATTCTTTTATGCACAAGGTCTAAGGCCATAGCCTCCAATAAAGTATACAAGATTAATCAATTAACGCCATTAAAGGTCCTCATAAGAAACAATTCCCCAGCATTCTCATGATTCATGTCCATCATCCAGAAAGGGCTCCAAAACTTTATTTCAAAGAATAAAGGGCAGTAAATCTTCAAACAATTAAGTGTAAGTTCTGGACCTTTAAGATGTTCCACACATATACAGCACTATGCTCATTTTCAAAGATCTAGCACTTGTCTTAAAGCATTTCTATTTCAACTCTTACAAGGGAACTAAAAGTTATACATCAGCTTTAAACTCTGTTAAGGGATGATGAGAGCTAAAGAAATTTCCAATCAGTGACAAGATCAAAGTATGGCAGGAACATAGTCAGAACGCCACGACATAAGAATAATACAAATACAGAGTAGCAACAATAGTCAAATTTGAAAACTTTAAGGCCAACTTCAAATACAAGTTATACAAGGTTATAACATTGCAGGTGGGAAGTTCTTGCAACTCATTTACCTTTAAAACAAGTTCCTCAAAACATTTCTCTACATTGACTCTTGTTTTTGCACTGCATTCAAGAAAAAGACACCCATATTCCCTGGCAAAGTCAGTGCCCTCCTTCTTGCTGACAACTCTTTCACTTTCCTACAAAAGTAGACATGACGAAGGATCAATATGGGGTAAAGGATCAAGTGTAACAAATCTATAAAGCCTTCAATGTTGTTGTGTCCGACAACTGATAAGATAACTGAATAGTAGAGCTAATGAATTCTTTTTATTGCACCAAGCACAAAGTCAATAAAATTCGTAAACAAAATTCTTTAGCTAGCCAAGACATACCTTATCAACTTTGTTGCCAACAAGCATCTTGATGCAATCCTGGTTGGTTGAATATAAATCAATCTCTTTGGCCCATATATCAGACAGATTTGTAAATGTTTCTCGTCGGGTTACATCATACACTAACAATTCCCATAGAGAACAATTATTTTAGATGCACATTATATAAATTTTTAAAAATTATTAGGACACATCCAGCCAACTCATTACTTGCAACATATTGTTAATAGTATTACACATGTAGAGTAAACCACGTGCAAAGCCAAGGGACCCATTAACCTAAAACATAACTACCTATCTCATGAAAGTGCACAAACAATGAAAAATATGCTGAAAACGCAATAGCATGAAAGATAGTTATACTTAAAATGTTATTGTTTGCAAAACTTGCAGTTACAAAAAGGCCATAATGAATAACTGGGAATAAGTGATAACATTTTGTTTTTGACCACACTAGAATTGAATGGGATATGTGTGCAATAACAAGTTCAAGGGTAAGGTGAGAAGAAGAGCAAAAGGAGAAGCAAATATAAATACATACCCATTATGATTCCTTGTGCTCCTCTGTAGTAAGAACTAGTTAATGTTCTAAATCTCTCCTGTCCAGCTGCATACAAATTATAGATTTATATTTCATTCGAAGCCAAAAACAGGAAAAGCTATAACTAACAGCTAAACCATATTAAACTAATACAATCTCATTGAGGAGGAAAAATAAAAAAAAGAATATCAAAATAAAATAAAAAAGAATAAACTGACATGTATATGTATAGACCTCCTTATGTGTACGTGTGTATGTATTGTTCATGTTTCCAAATGCAATCTTTAATTATGAAAACATAGTTTTCCAGTCTAAAGTGACATTTGTTAATCATGAAAGACATTCTACATAAATTAGATCAAGTTTGTAACAAGTCACAAGAATTGGTATTCATTACCCTTTGATTCACCAATTAGGAAGAAAGTGTATTGTTTATTATAAATCATAATGGAACAGCAACTTTCCATGCAAAAATTCACCCTTCTATCATTGAAATTCAACAACACCTATTTCACACTAAATT
>JANSVB020000033.1:4687667-4700145 GCA_025504935.2 Erythroxylum haughtii
TCAGAAGACACCGAAGTGTTAGAAGTTGCTTCTCCTGGCCATATAATAGGTGCAAGACTGGAATTGGATGTAGAATATGTACTTGTAGTGCTGTTTACTAGTGTATTCAACTTTCTGATAAGTCCATTTTCTTCTGTCCAAAATCCAATCCCTCTAGCTCCATCTCCATTCACATTGATTATCTGGTACGGTGATGGCTTTAGCTGCCCATTAACAAAGCTGAAATTTCCTGAGAGGCCTTTCAAATTAGTTTCTGACAATGCTTGGAAAAGGTTCGGACCAAACCGAGAGACCCCAAAATTTTCAAGATCAGTTGAATTACTAGAAACATTCAGCTTTTGAAAGCTTAAGTTGGAAGTCCCAGCTTTTTCAATGGCCATTGCTAATGCTGTCGTAGCATCATAGGCCCATAAATCATAAACATTCAAATCAGCATCCACTGTATCAGGGTTATTCTGTATGAATGTCCTTTTAAACTGAGTTTTAAAACTCATTACCTCTTTCGTTTCGGGAACATAAGGTCTCACTCCTAAAACGCCTTGCATGGAATCAATAACTGAAGAGTTCATGAAACTCAAGAAATCAGCTAACCCATCAGTGATAATCCAAACATATCCAGGACTCATCATTCCAATCTTATCTGCTATGAGGAAAAGACGAGAACCAAGAGTAGTGGACATATGCACTATAAAAACTCTAGTCTGCATGGCCATTAACTTATAGAGCTCTTCACCAATTTCATTGTCCGTGGCTGTGGGAAAAATGGCACTCCGATAAGGGACACGAGTATCAACTGCTTGCAAAGCATCGATTAGAAAAGGGACTATTCCAGCACCAAACTCGTTGTCGACGTAGACAGGTACTGCTTCTCTCCATCCAAAAGCTTTGACAATGGAACTTATAGCTTTCACTTGAGTTGCGTCATTCTGTGTGGCTTGGAAGAAATAAGGATTCCTGAGAGAGCTCAAGGAAGGACTTGAGGCAGAAAATGAGATAATGGGGACCCGAGCTTTTACTCCCATATCAATTACAAAATCGGCCTGCATCGATGTTGATGGTCCTAGGATTGCCTTCACTTCCACATTTTTTATCAAATCTAGGCCTGCCATTTTCATTGGAACACCTTTGCAATGAGATTTATTTTTTAAATTAGATATAAAATTTTATTCGTTAATTATAAATAGAAATTATTTACTCCTTGGAAAAAATAAAATGGATTATCGAAAGCAAGTTGGTACTTTTGTCTAATATCCATCTACTAAAATGAGACGTCAACCTTTTGTTTGTATCCAATCATTTCCATTCTACGGCTCTTATAGCCTACTTATTCTGACCAAGGTTTATGCTAGAATTATACGACTTTTCTTCTCTTGATCACTTGGCATGCAACTACGTGCATATTCAAAAGATTAGAAAAAGTAAAGTTTGTCCCAGTCGAATATCTGTATAAAATATTAATTTATTACCCTATAAAACATGACTATTGATCAATTCTTATCTTAACTAATTTTAAATAAGTGGTTCATGCATGTGGTTCTATGATAAAGGCCTGAGGTTCTATAAAGCCTAAAAATGATAAAGAAACGCACATACTAGCTACCACATTTTGACGGGAGTTTTATGAGGTCAAAGATTAACACTGGAGAATCCATACCGTTATGGAACAGTAAAAGCTAATTGACTATACTAGCTAGATTGGTCATACTTTTCAGAGAGACGCATGAGCTTGTGTATCCAATCAAGAGAAACTTCTTTTCTCTGAAAATGGAAGATTACAAAACAAAACAAAACTTCTGTTTTTAAACTTCTGATGATGGTTTTTAAACAGAAGAGACACATATAAAGTTGTGAAACCAGTTATTAGTTGAGATGATTAATTAGGCTCTCCTGCAAATCTCCAACATAACAGGACTGCTAAATATTTTTCCATCAATGTTATAATACCAGCAATTATAAGCATGAGAAAGCAGGAACAAACTGAGAATGAAAGCAATTGAAGGGGGACCGAGTAAAACCTGCGGCAGCTGCTCCGACAACATCTTGCTTGGAGTTTCTGGTGGTGAGAGCCAGTCTGGTTTTGTATTGACCACCGTGAACTGCGTAGAAGTCTGTAAGAGACATGTTAATACAGCTCAGCCACACCTTATCGAATCCAACGTCAAGGTTCAGAATGACCCCTACATTCACCGGAATTGTTGTGTTGTTCTGCGCTGCAAGCATTTTCATGGACAGAAAGGCAAAGAAAAGGAACATGAGAAAGGTTTCAGAAGGATTGTTTATCATCTTTGTATGTTACGGTGGAAGTCGGAATAATTAATCAACGTTCCAAGGTTTGTGGGTTTAACTTATATAGGCAGAGAAGAGAGGACACGTATCTAGATAAGTGTTGACCATACTTGTATGGTTAGGCTCTGACTTTGTGGAGTTATGACGTAAGAAGAAGAATTTTTCTATAGAAGTGGCTGGGGACAGTCGTTCTTGAACATTTAACATCAGTAAGAAAACGAGTGAAATCACCAGGAAATTGCATGTCCTATATCGAGCTGCAGATTAGGAGATTAATCAACGAACAGTTTTGCTAATTGCGAACAATTGGAATATTAGATTATCCAATTGGATGTCAATATATTTAGTATCATAGTCGCTTATGACAACTTTTTTTTTTTTACTCTACGATTGTGGTTTTTGATTTGCATCCCCAATATAGCAAAATAATTCACTAGAAAAGAGTTACAATAAAAAGTTCAAGGGACCTAAACATAGCGACAAAATAATTGTGTTTGGTTTCACAAAATAAAGGTAAAATTCTCTCCAGATAAAGTGAATAAAACTTGAGCTATTATGGTAAAAATTGTTACTCAAATGCTGGCTTTGTGTCTGAGCTCTCTCTCATGCAAAACTGACAGATAGAGCAATGCTACTTATACTAGTTCGTAGCCGCCGCCCGCCAACCTCAATACAAGGATTCGCATCTTGTGTGACCATTAAATGTTTTGAAAAGTCAAAGCATGAGTTAGGAGAGCCATGAGACATATCCTTATTAGGTAAGGATAATCAACTTAGCTCGAATTTGATGAGCTACTCATCGCTGTATAAAAGTCCCCAAGGGTAATCAAATTTTGTAAACACCAACCAACTCCAAACAACGTTTCAACTTAGCCCTAGGCAGTGACTTAGTTAACATATCTGTGGGATTTGCAGGCGTGTAAATTTTCTTCACAACAAATTTTCCAGTGTTAACTGTATCTCTAATGTAGTGGCATTCCTTGGTCTTGGATGATCTTGGTAAGATGAATAATACACTGCAAGGAAAGTTTGAATTAGTGACGTAAAATTATCGATGGATTAGAAACCGTAGCTAATTACCGATGAAAATATTATATCCGTTTGAAAAAGTTGTCTGGAAAATGGTATAGTTTGCCGATGAAAATTTTTGTCGGTAATTTTATCGGTAAAATATAAAGTTGTGCGTCTTCTACCGTCGTTTGTCTCTGATAAAGGTCTAACAATTTTAATTATAATAAAACGATGTCGTTTTAAAATAAATCAAACGATATCATTTTGTTATATAACCAAATGTAAAAGTCTTCAGCAACAAAACGACGTCGTTTGGTTTAAAATCAAAAGACGTCATTTTATTGTTGAAGATCTTTGGGTTTTCTGATGACCTTTTCCTGGTGACCTAACTCAAAGATAACCTTGACCCTATTAGTCATATAACAAGATCAGGTATTGTATGGAGTATGACAACTATAATAGGTCCAATTTCCAGAATGGGGATACCTAAGATCTCATTTATGAGATCATAAGTAAGATGAATATCGACATTATAGATTAAAGAAGATATGAGTGTCACGTTGAATTAGTTTAGGTCAAATATTAGTATAAAATAACCTAATATTGGTTGAGCTTATAAGACATGTTTCGTAAGAAGGGATTCCTACCCTTAATAAAAATTTGGATAAGCCCGTATGCTTTGAATTGTTCTAGATTAGTGAGGACGATAACCACAATTTTCATATACCTCTCAGGAAGCATTATCATGAGACCGTTATTAAAAATACTCATCCTCATTAGTTTGAGGGGACATAAGAGGTGAAGGGGTTGAAGATCACTCTTAAGTCCTTTAAATCCTAGAAGGTATGCAGTTAGATATCTACCTAGAGTGAGGGTCCTAGGCATAAGATTATGGTTTCGTTTAGTTCTTATAATGAGGGCATAGGAAAGGCATAAGGTAATGGGTTAAGGGACGTAATTGAGAAGTGTATAAAAGGAGTATGGATGTATGGTCACTTATAGGAGAAATTTTTTTCTATAAATTCAAGCCCACAGACTTCAATTTTCAACTATTGCAGCAACAAGTGAGCAATCTCAAGGCATAATATGAGATACACTATGAAATATATGAGATACACTATGAAATATGAAAAATTGATTAGAAATCAAAGTTAAGAAATGCATAATATAAAAAAAAGCATTAAATTTATTCATGAAAGGTGAAAGCATATCATGAAATCAAAATTAAAAAAATGTAATAGGCTTAATTTGAATAATGTGGCCTAATATTATATTCAAATTTAAAAAATCCTAATTTAATTTCTTTTAAAAGGCCAAAGTTGAGATTATTCAATTAGATTATGGATTGATAAGATTAAAATGAAATTGAATGTAGTAATAGTTTAAAGAAGTTCCAAATAAAAGAAGTAAATCATCAATTTTTTTTAAAATTGCATATAATCAAGTACTTTCCAAATTTTATTGATAAAAATGCCAGAAATTCAAATTCAAATTCAAACAAAATTAGGCACAATACAATACAAAGGAGAGTTGAAAAAAACTCATTTCAGTCTTTAATTTCATTAATGAACCCTCAATTTTAAAAAATAATCAAGGATATGAAAAACTTAAAAAGTCTCTAATTCTGAAACCTTAACTCACCAAAAAATGTATGCTTAAGATAACAAAGTCCTAACGAAATGATTCCACATTAATAACTAAGAATGCACTTAATGACGAAAAGGTGAGATTCCCTAAGACACGGTAGTTGAAATTCAACAAACATGCATACACTAAATATAATATTGAGCCTACTTACGATAACATAAAGCAAACTACTAATCAAACCTTAATAAATTTTTACATAATCTGACTTGCCTTTTCATCTTCGTTCAATTTTATTGTGATACTCATCAGTGTCTCCAGTGATTTGGCTTAATCCATTTTGAAGCATTTGAGTAGTTCTTTAGTATACTTCGCTTGATTGATAAAGATACCTTGATTTGAAGTCTAAGAAAGAAGTTAAGCACTCCTGTTATACTAGTCTAAATTCTCTACTCATATAAGTGGAAAATTATTTAAATATACTCTCAGTAATGGACCCAAAAATAATGTCATCGACATAAACTTAAATAACTAAAATATCATACTTGTGCATTTTAATAAAGAGTGTAGCATCAATCTTAACGTTAGAGAAACTATTTTCTAAAAGATATGTACTTAACCTATCATACCAATATTTAATAACTTACTTCAAACTATATAAGGCTTAGAAAGTTTGTATACATTGTTGGGTCTGTTATGTTTTTTTGAAGTTGATTAATATACACTTCTTCTTAAATAGAACTATTAAAAAAACAATTTTAACATCCATTGGAAAAAATTGAGAATTTTTACAAGATGCAGATGCAGTTAATAATCTAATAAATTTTAACCTAGCTGGTAGTACAAAATTTTCCTTGTGGTCTTTGCCTTCCTTTTGATTATACCTTTTTACCACTAATCTAACTTTATATCTCATAATGGTACTCGATTCATCTGACTTATTTTTAAAAACCCAGTTCGTACTTATGACTTGGTGATATCTAGGTCTAGATACTAAATTCGATACCTTATTGCTCTTAAATTGTTTTGACTCCTCATTTACAACAAAAACCCAACTTCCATCATTAAGAGCTTCTTCTATCGTCTTATGTTCAATTTAAAAAAATGAAAATAGGATGAGATAAGTCTATAAAATGAGTTCTAATGATTACTTCTTATTGATCATTACCTCGAATTTGATCTAGAGGATAGTTCTTCTTGAAATTATAATCTCTTTGTAGCTTTTCATCCTTTTTGTTTCCCTCACTTAGTTTGACAAGATGCTCATGTAAGGTGTGTTGATGATCACACTTATTTTCTTCAAGCGTTAATTTCTCTAATTCCCCAGATATACCTATATATCATCTTCAAGATCATTCTTTGATATAATATGAGATTCATTAAAGACAACATGCATAAACTCTTTAACAATAAGACTTTTTTTTATTAAACACCCTATATGCTTTGCTTGTTAAGGAATAGCAAAAAAAATCCTTTTTCCACTTTGGAATCAAACTTTCCTAAGTAATCTTTAATATTCAAAATATAACACTTACACCAAAAAACTTTAAAGTAACTAAATTTTGGCTTCTTCCTATGCCAAAGCTTATAGGGTGTTTGATCTAAAGTCAGTATTATTTACACTTTATTTGAAATTTTACATGCAATAGCCATGACCTCTAACAAAAAATAATTAGGGAGACCATACTCATTTTTCATAGACCTAGCCATTTCTTGCCATAGAAAAGTTGTGAAAGATATTGTTATCTTCAGTAAAGGCTTCAAACCTTTTATTCTTAGACTTTCTATTATGGTCACTCCTAATAGATGCAACATAGAGCTACTTTTCATTTTGAGCCTATTTATAAAATTGATAAATGCCCAAACATTCATCTTTTTTGGCTAAGAATAAAAGCTAAGTAAATATACTAAAGTATCAACTACGACAAAAGTATAAAATTTTTGACCTGAACTAGCAACTTTAGTTAGTCTAAAAAAATCTATATGAAATAATTGTAAAAATGTAGTAGAAGTTCCCAACTTTTTACTCTTAAATAAGATCTTGGTTTGTTTTCCCATTTTCCAGCTATAAAAATCTTGTCTTTCTCAAATTTGACCCTTGTAAGTCTATTGATAAGTTGCATAGAATTAAGGTTAGAGACGAGGTCCATACTTGTATGTTTAAGCATCATATGCTAAATCTATTCATCTTTACTAATAGACATTAGGCAGTTTGTATTTTTGGTTAGATAAATCATCAAAATCAATTATATATATTTTTATATATATATATATATATATATAGACATTAGGCAGTTTGTATTTTTTGTTAGATAAATCATCAAAATCAATTGTGTGTGTGTGTATATATATATATGATCTTCCATTAAAATATACTTTATAGCCTTTGTCATATAGTTGTCTCACAATTCATAAGTTATGGTTCAATCTATCGATTAAAAATACATTATAAATAATAGTTTGATCTTCCTTACCAACTTTTCCAATCCCAATAATCTTTCTCTTGGCATTGTCTCTAAATGAGACAAATTCTCCATCTTTGTCTCTAAGAGTCGAGATGCATCATCGATTATGTGCCTTAAGCATCCACCTCCTATGTACCCTTTGTTACTTCTTTTCTTAAAGCCTATAAAAAAATTGTGTTTTAGGTACCTAAATAAGCTCAAGTCTTTGATTGTTAGTCTTTTTCTTCTTTTCAACCCACTTCAATAAGGGTTTACTCATTTGCCTTTATTTTGTGAAATAAAATTTGTTAATGTGCACTTATTTACCATAAAACTAATATATATCGTATTATATGAGTAATATGAGTTACTAGTATGATGATGAACTGTATGGTTTTGGTGCTTGGATGAATTCATTGTTCTTCTATGTGTATATGAGTTAGGGGAATTTCTCCTTTAGATAAACGAATGGAATATTCTTTTTGGGCAACAATGATTATATGTATTAGGCAGATTTCTTTCATTGTATTGATGCTTATAAAGAGTATAAAAATGTGTCGTAATATTATGCTTAGTATGAGGCCTAATATGGTATGAGTGAGACTATGCATTATCATGTGTTTTTTTCAAAAAAATTATGCCTATTCTTTCCTTGATTGTTGAGTTCTAGGCCTAAATTGTGAGTCATATATGAAAGCATAAGGTTTGCTCTTGGAGTGAGCCTTAGTAGATGTGTCATATGCATGCGTTTTATGTCTATGCACGAATATGGATGCACCATGTCATGTGTCATTTTACGCAAAGATTCTTCACTATACAAATTCTTTCCTTTAATAAATGTAGTTTTATTGTTAGAAACATTTACATTTTTATATCCAATTCTATGCTTATTATTTGAATTTTTTTGAGATCCAAACATGTTTTTGAGTTTCTCACTTTCTATTGTAAACTTAGACAATGAGTTCTTAAGGGTATAATTAACATCCTTTTCCTTTGCTTCATTCTCATGAGTCAATGTATCTAATTAATGATTATCAACAATAACCACACTCTTAGATGCCTTGGTACTATTCAATTTACTTTTTATCTTTTCATTCTCATTCATTCATTTAGTTAGATTCTTTTGAGCCTTTTTGAGTTTAGAAAATAGTTCTTTCCTTTTTATGCTCATGATTTTAAGGCTCTCAACTAGTTCATTATGTGTGTAATCAATATCACTATCATTATTACAAGATTTAGAGTTAGAGAGTACCTCATCATCATCTTTTGATATGAAACACATGTGAGCTACATCTTCTTCCGAACACTCACTTTTGGAATCACTTATATAATCTCAAATGGAGGCTTTAAGTGCCTTCCTTTTATCTTTATCCCTCTTTTCTTTCTAGTCATTTCTGTTATATTTTTTATTTTGTTTAAGAGGACTTTGATACTTTATATATTCGAATTTCCTATATTCAAAACTTAATTTCTTTAATTATGTTTTAAATATATCTTTCCACTTTTGAAGCCTTTTCCTTTCTAGGAGTTCGTTAAGAATTTCTTAAAATTTCTAGTGATTAAGACAATGTGTTTTTCATCACTTTCATTAGTTGATTTATCTTCCTCTTTACTTGGTTCTTCCTTTAAGGGTTTGAGTGTTAAATTCTTTTTGTTTAAAAATGTCATTTCTTCTTGTGTTTTTTGAAGTCTCATTCGTATGTAAAAAGAGATCTAATAAACTCTTCTAATAGTAGTATTGATAGATCATTGGCTTCTATATGACCATCACTTTAGCTTTTTATATCTTTGGAAGTGACCTAAGTAATTTTTTTTACTATTTAAATGTTATTAGAGGTCTTTCCAAGATCCTCAAGATCACTGACAATAACAATAAATCTAGTATACATACTAAAAATGCTTTCATCATACTTCATTTGAAGCGATTCATATTTGTATGTTAGCATGCTAACCTTTCTTTATGTTACTTTATTTGTTCCCTCTTGCGTAATTTATAAAGTATGTCAAATTCCATGAGTCATTTCACATATAGAGAATCTATTGAATTTGCTTCTTCCTAAGTGCAGAAAATAAAATTTACACAACTTTTCTACTCAAGGAAATTAGTTTCTTGCCTTGAGGATCCCGTTCCTCTATTAGCTTGGAAACCTTTCTATCATTTATAATTTTAGTAAGAATGAATGAACCACTTGAGACAAGTTATTAGAAAGAAATTTTTTTGGCTAACATGAAAAACTTCACACTTGTTTTCCAATAGAGATTGTCATTCCCATAAGAAAGGGACTCTACTAATGTTTTATGCCTTTTGGTTCAAAGATGATGAAGATGCCTTTAAATGTGCCATAACAATCTTTGTTATAGGGTTTTGTTCAAAATGCTAGCTTAATCTTATTCTCGAGGCACCTAAAATTTTATAAAGGGCTATATTCTTATATAAATGAATGAAATTGATTAAATTGAGTTATTGTTGATTAGAATTGAGAATATCTTGATGTATTGACTATAAATAAGGGTGTATGGTTTAAAAATTGGTATAATTGAATTGTGAATTGGATTGTTATAGATTTTGCGATATAAATGTGGACTGAATTGAAAATAGATATATAGTTTGGAGACCCAAATTGAGTTGTGGTTACTGATCAATATAGAAGTGTATTTTTATTACAGGATTGACCCTTCTTTCAAAAAGGGAGATGTCCATCTTATAGGGGAAACTCTGTCGAATTTTCAATAGGGTCCTCGTAAAATGTGATATAACCATTTTTAAATAAAAAAGAGCTCCTTACTATTAAGTGATGATCTTTCGAGGAGACTTTTAATTATGCAAATTATTAAGGATAACACCTGATGGTTGAATTATTTCAGTATAGATAATGACCTTGATTGATTATAATATTTCATAGCAATTGTTTTAATATATCCTGCTTTCTAAAATGTGAAAGAATTTGTTTTTGGTTGTAGAAACTCATTTGTTGGTAGCATTTATATTTTGAAGGAGATTGAAGAGAAGCTTTAGCAGGTATTCAAATGATATTCATTTTCTTATATGGTGTGGCAATGTCAACAATGAATTTTCACACATTTTAATGACATTTGTATTAGTTTCTATATTTTTCATTCTAGCTCCATCATCATCATCATCTTCCTTTATGTACTTCAGGAAGATCATTTTGCGTATTGGTTAAGGTAAGTGATTTTGTTTTTTACTACATTTTTGTGAACTTGGTTTAATTTGGGTATTTGTTTGAGGTTTGAACTTCCCATCTGAACTTCCTACATTTTTAATTGAAATGGCCTGCATGATGTGGAACTTGTTTGTGATATAAACTTCAGTTTATCATTGAATTAATACAGGATGAGTTTGACTTATATTATAGTTCCAATTACCTTAGTATGTCAATCTGTTATTTCATCGATTCTTATTTCATCGTGATTCTCTTTACTTTTCATGTGTGAATTTTTATACAGATCTTTTAAAAATTGTATATGTTAAAACAATTTATTAAAATAAGTATTCATATTTTTATGATTACTTATTATATTTGGCACTAGTACATATTTAATATAGGACTTTTAATATTAATAATCTTCTAACATATATGATTACAAACATATATGTTCGATCTTAAGTATACAAAAGTTTTAGATATGATCCCGTAAACCTTAACACATAACCAGTGATGGAGCTATTGTGAGGCTTATCGGCGAAAAATATGAAGAGTTTAGGAGTCACAATGAGAAGTTGTTGTCTTGATTCACAAGTCTTATCTTATATGTGAAGTAATATTTGGCAAACATGAATGATACTAACTCATGAATCACTGTTTTAAATTAAAAGTTTTGCAGAAATGAGTAATGTTGATAGATCTTGGATGTATAGACGATTAACACTTGATGGTTACATTAATCCTAAATTTGTTGCTGGAGTTGAAGCTTTTATTCATTATGCATGTTCTCAACTTGCATATATGGATGGGCCAAAGATCAGATGTCTATGTAAAAGGTGCAAACATAAATGTTTTCTTCCTATTGATGAAGTTAATGGGCATTTGCTAAGAAAAGGGTTTGTCCCCAATTATTTTGAGTGAACACGACATGGGGAACCTGGCATTTGTAGCACCTTAAAAGGTAATCAAGTAAAATCGTCTGTCAACTTAAATGAGTTTGAAGGGGGGATTTCATTTAAAACAAATTATGTGGATGGAACTGGAAATTCGTACATGTAAATGGTTTATGATGCAAGCGGTAATACCTTTAAGAAAAATATCGAAAATCTTGAAGAAGAACCTAACCCATATGCAAAACAGTTTTTTAACTTACTGCAGTCAATAGACCAAGAATTATATCCAAATTGTTAGAAAATACCCAATTGTCTTCAATTGCTTTAATATTAAACATAAAGTCTGAAGGGCATATTTCGGATTGTAGTTTTGATAAAATTCTTGAGTGTTATAATGAATCATTGCCTCCTGATCATACAATGGTTGATATTTTTTACAATATGAAGAAACTTATTAGGGGTCTTGGTTTGCATGTTGAGAAGATTGATTGTTACAAATTAGGATATATGTTATATTGGGGAGATGATGTGGAATTACAAGAGTGCAAATTTTGTGGTCAACCAAGATTTAAGCCTAAAATGCATTCAATGAAACAGAAATTAGTACCCTAGTGGTGATGTTGTCGCCTGTAACCAAATTTAAAAGAAATCACTTACGTTAATACAAATTAATGTAGTAGTGGTAAGTGGATATCGTTCTCACGAGGAATCTTTAACGGTAAAGGTTAGCAAGTTTAAAACTAAATCAAAGTAAAAAAATGGGGGGTGGTTTTGATTCACGGCAATATACAAAAATTATGAGAAAAATCACAAATCGAAAACAGTAATTAAAATCTGAAAAATCAATGAGAAAATACCTTGGTTTCGAGTCACCGATGTTAACATGCTATTATGAATCCTCGACATAAAATTGTAATCATTAACAAACATTCATTGGGGAAGTTTCTCTTATAGGTAATGACTAGAAACATGTATCCTAACATTCTTATTAAACAATAACCTAGATACGATCGTAAGTTTAATTGAATAATAGCTTTACGAATCAAGAACCAATGAGCAAGCGAAATACATGTACGACATGCAATCAATCAAG
>JANSVB020000033.1:4707828-4720131 GCA_025504935.2 Erythroxylum haughtii
ATGACAGTTGTAACCAAAGCTGTCACCGATCAGAGCTTAAAGCTCGAGTGAAAATGAGCCTCGAGTTCAAAAGTAATTAAGATCCTCAGGTTCACTATGTAAAATGAGCCTTGTATCCTCATCGGATAAGGGATCGTTATTAATGAGTTCGGTATCCAAAATAGATGCGGGACAATTTAGGCACTCAATCACAATGTAACAATGGGAAAAAAGTCTCATGAGCATTTCATATGCATTTTTAATAAGTATGTGGATGGTTTGAAATGCCAAATTGATTTGCTCTTAAATGTAAATGTGATATCTGTTCATTATGCAAAGTTGTGAACTATATGTTATGTAAATTGTTGTGTTCATGAATTGAATGAACCATCAATGATGGTTACCTCATTGAGTTCGCAAAACTCACCAAAATTGCAACATTGTCTTTTCAGGATTGAGAGACGACTTTAGCTATTGAGAGGCTCTACCAACCGTGTGGATTGTGATTTGACAAGAGAAGTCATGGCTCAAAGGTCGGTCAACTGAAATTTTTTGATGGTTTAGATAGATTTTATATATTTTCTTCTTTTATGTAGTACTTTTGTATTAAGTTTTGAGGATGCACATGTAGTAAAGGTTGAAAGACACAATGTAGACTTTCAATTTTACGCAATGAAATGAGGAAAAAGTTAGTTTTTAAAATATTGTGATTTTCTTTTAACACCTATAAGGGATTAATGTTATGGTGTCAAGTGAAGTAAATATAGTGATCGAATGTAGCGTACCGTTATCATAGGATATGTATCGAAATGACCTCCGAGCGTCCCAGTGTATACCATGCAGTAAGGGGGCGCTACATTTCTTTAGCTATTGGAAAATTCAAACAATAAAAAATATCACAAAATTTAACTTTTATATTTGAACAAGAAAGTAAATGGAAGGTTTTATTTAATAAATGGCAGAGACATTAATGTCAAATTTTTGGGGAACAAGAGGTTGGTATGGTAATTGCGTTGCATCTGGTTCTTTGTGAGGTATCAAAGTAATCCTTCTTGCTAAATTTTCATCCCAATCATCTTCCCCGATTATTGTTCCTACAATATAAAATTATTAGGAATAAAAATGGCAAAGTAATTGGAAGTTTAAACATGTTTGTTGATGAAAATTAGGTTTAATTTTAAAAGATGAAACAACATAACATATAATGTAAAATAAAGTTATCAAAAGTAATGTTGCCTATATGTTTGGCAACAAAAATGGCCCTATTTAATATATGGACAATTTGGTTGGTAACTGTGGAACTTGTGGTACATAATTTAAAAAACAAACCATATGATTAATGGCTTCTGTATCAAGTATCCAACATAGTTCTTTATCAATAAAAAAGAATAAAAATGAGATATGAGATATCACTCGTTGTTGATGGAGTCCCACTATGTTTTTTGTTGATTTAGACTTACTCTCATTAAGTAATGTTATGAGGATGAAAATGGACAATTAAGATAAAATTAGATTAAGAGCAATTATGCTTTGATACTAAGAAAAAGGATGAATTTGACTATGTATTTATTGATAATATGAGAAAACATATGTATACACTTCACAATAACTAATTTAGCTCCTAAATGAAAGTATGTATAACCTAATTTGCTATTCACATTCCTATATAAGACATAAACCAACAAACAAACTAACATTTAAAGTATATCACATAACGATAGTAGTTATGATATTTTCATCATAGATATATATTTATTAATATAATAATTTTATTATAAATACAAATGAAAAATATTTTTATATTTAAATTTTTGTAATGTATTTATTTAAATGGTAATAGACATATCGTATGATAATTTTAAGAATGCATTTATTTAATAAATTTTATATTGTGTCTAGATTTTTAATTCTTAATCTTTTAATAAATATAGAATTTTAAAAATATATATTGCATCCATAACCAAACCATAGGAGGATAGAGTCTCCACGATCTCTCTCAAGCACTCAGTCTGGATAAGAAAGGGAAATGGCGAAAAGGACTGAAATGTTAACAACTAATGACCTTTGATTGCCTTATTGATCCACTACTGACTTAACATTTAGCTTAAATGATTGATCCCATCTTAGATTCATTTCACACCTTGAAGCCGTAAAACTTTTGCAAAGTAAAAGGTGTACTGTAAACACCAACTGGGAATTTCTTGTTCATTACGATGGAAATGGGGCCAGGACGACCCTTCACTTCTTTTTGACCATGGCAAACTCACCAGATAACCTGATTTTTTATTTTTTTTTTAATATCACTCTTTCGTCAATTTATAAAGTTTTCTTTTTTTCTTCAGTTTCTAACATAATTCCCATAAAAATATCATTTGTACGGTGAGCATTAGCAGTGTCAATATTCAAAATGTTCCCGTTTGTTTAATTTCGTTACCGTGTGAATTCCACTATAGAAGCCATCGAACCCCCACTTACATACTTGTAGAAAGAACTATAGCTACCTTTTTCAGCGTGTTGGGTAGGACGCAAACGCGACTTTGAAAATGAGAAAACGTAAACGGATTGGACGGAGGAGGTGTGTCGTGTGTGTACGTGTGTGCCCTTAAACAATTAACATCGCGGGATTAGAAAAAAACGTAGAACAGAACCTTTGACCTTGTCAAGTAGCATTTTGTTTCATCACGCTTGGCTTTGTTTCAATCCAATCCAACAAATACGTCACAATCCATTTTCAACCGTCACCGCACCAGTTGTCATTTCTTCCACAATTCTCACCACTTTCTTCCAACACACACGAACCTTTTTTTTTTTTTCTAATTAAGATCCAAATTAAACTCAAGCCTTCTTTCTTTTCTACCTGTTTTTTTTTTCTCCATATAGTAGTTCTATGTATCATACAAAAACCTTTCAATCTTATAATATATCAAAAACTATTAGTTAATTTGATAGAAGTTTGATATTATATATAATTTTAGAAGAGAAAGATAGATTATAAAATAATGTAAATGTTAATTATATTTAATCCATTTACTTATAAATATAACACAATAATCTTAAAATAATACTCAGCATAACAATACTAAATATTTGATCTAGATTTGAGATGGTAAATGAACAACGCTCGAAAATGAATAAAGAAAAAGTTTCAACATCTTTGCAAATGGGGAAACCAAATTTAGAAAAAAAAAATCAGAAATTTACAATTTTGTTAATTTTAATCCGAACATGAATTTCAGTTTTGATCTCAAACGTAAACGTTCGTTGACTTCGACCCTTTATTCACGACTAGTTGATAGAAAAAATATAGAAGGCTTTTATTTTATGTTGAGGAAATGAATGGTCAGGATTGTAGGATCTGGCGGAGAGCCAGGATTTTGGGTGTTTTGACAGTACCACGTAAGCATGACAACATGGTCAGACAGGTTAGTATAAATATGCAAAAAAGTGAATGGGAAGTCACAGTTTAGATCATGGGATAAAATCAGAGAAACTGTATGCAGATTGGAAAGAGGTCGTACATAGACAGGCAGAGGGAACAAACAAAAGTGAAGACATTGTGTCTCATAAAAAGAAATTGTTGGTCAGTTTCTAACTCTTTTTCTTACACAAGTTCTTAGATTTCAGAAGATTGGATTTTCTTGGGATAATACTTAAGGTATCCTATGAAAGCCTGTTCAAGTTAATATTATTTGCCTTGTAACTTCTTGTTTACTTTTATCTAATTCTTTGTTGTCTGTTCAATCATTTGTTTAGAATTTCTTCAAGTCTATTCTTGTGAAAGCCTTTTGGTTTGTTGCGCGTCAACCTACCTAACTTCGCAATGCATTGAGTTTTTTAAAGAAACGAAAAAGGGGTCATAGTCACTTTTGTCTTACGCGTAATTACCATATTTTTGGTCAAATTTGTGTTTTTCTTCTCTCAAACCCAACTTTGAGGTTTATGTTCATCTGGGTGTCTGCTAAATTGCAGGGTTTGCTACTGTAACGATCTTCGTTGCTTCGCCTTGAGGTCTCTGTCTCACTTCATCAGGTGTTTTTCTCGAGTTCTGTTTTCTTCTTCTTTTAAGGTCAACCGAAGGCTTTATGCTTTTCACTTGTTCGTTCATTCATTGTTAACTATGGTTTGGTTTTATTTTACTTTTATAGATCTCTCCTTTTATAGGTTTTGTTGTATGTCCGATTTTGATCAGTGAAGCCTCTGCAGTTTGATTCCATTTTTTCTGCTTGGTTTACCTTGTCATATAGTTCTTCAAATAGGCAGGAATTTTACTGAAATTTTTTCTTGGATATTACTTGTATAGCAGAGAAAGCAGGAGAGAGATTATTAATTTTCTGTAGATCCTTCTGCTTTGGTGAAAGTTGTCCTAAACTTCCAAGTGCATAAGATTAAAAAACCTGATGTAGCTTCCGGCTATATGCTAGATAATATTGTTAATTTGCAAGATGTTGTTACTGTGTTTATGTGCTTGTGTGCATATGGATATGAAGGTCGGCCCTCAAATCTAACGATACTATGCTAGACAATTTTCCCTTCTGTGCGAAGATCTCTCCTTTAAAGCTCATACTTGTTGCAGACTTGATTTCTTCACTGTGTATACATTAACATCTTCCCTCCTCCACCCACCACTCCCTCATACTCCCAACCACCCCCACCTACTTCCCCATGAATTATGGTTTTGGCAGCTGCTCGACTGACCTGTGATTCTTTGCTATTTATTGGTGGCTGAATGCAGGTATTACAAAACAACTTCTGCAGAAGTTTCAGCTTTGCGTAGCTAACACAAGGTGGTTTTTTACTTTTACTTGAAGAGAAACACTATAATATTGTTGTTTGAAATTAGTTTTGCCCAATAGTAGTGACGACTTCTGTAACAAATTTACGTGACTTGCACAGGCCTTCCCTACTTATGCTACAATTGTCTTTCTTCAAAAGCTGATCCATTTTAGAGAAAGCCATGTCTTTAGTTAGACCTGCAGAGTTTTCAGGCACGTCATACAGAAATCATAAACTCTACTCGCTTAAAGGCACTAATGAGAACTCTGGCTTGCTTACAAAGGGGTGCAGCCCGGTTAAACATAAGGTCCCATATATGATAGGTTCTTACTCCAGTGAGAGTTATGAAAAGTACTTTGTCGACTCTCCTAGCGACGAACTAATTGAATCGCCAAGTTCAGGAATTTCAGGAGATACATTGCAGGCACAAGGCATATCATCCTGCCAGCTAAGAACAAGTTCAGGTTCCTCCATGATAAGACAACGTGATGCCTATCAATTCAATTCTAATTCTGATTACTTGGATGTTCAAAGCCCAGATCCTGAAGGCTATGATGAAGACACAATGAGATTAAAACTACAAGAACTAGAAAGAGCTTTGCTAGAAGATGAAGATGACATGTTTGAAAATTGTCAAAGCATGGATATTGATGCAGAGTGGTCTGATCCTATTCATAATGTGATGCTCCATGATTCACCTAAGGAGTCTTCATCTTCAGATTCTAACCTGAGTAGCGTTAGCACTAACAAAGAAGTATCACAAGTACCTGCTCGAACTCCTAAACGATTACTTTTAGATAGTGCGAATGCTCTTTCAGAAGGAAACACTGATGAAGCTTCAGCTTTAATAAATGATCTCAGACAGATGGTTTCAGTTCAAGGAGATCCTCCTCAGAGGATTGCAGCCTACATGGTGGAAGGTCTTGCAGCACGCATGGCCTTCTCAGGAAAATATCTCTACAAAGCTCTGAAATGCAAGGAGCCCCCTTCTTCTGATAGGCTTGCAGCCATGCAGATTCTATTTGAGGTTTGCCCTTGTTTCAAATTTGGATTTATGTCAGCAAATGGTGCCATTCTTGAGGCATTTAAAGGTGAAAAGAGAGTTCATATTATAGATTTTGACATAAACCAAGGAAGTCAATACATAACACTGATACAAACTCTTGCTAAGCATCCTGGTAAGCTACCTTATTTGAGGTTAACTGGGGTTGATGACCCCGAGTCAGTTCAACGTTATGTGGGGGGCCTAAAGATCATAGGTCAAAGGCTTGAGAAACTAGCAGAAGCTCTGAAGGTGCCGTTTGAGTTTCATCCAGTGGCTTCAAAGACTGCACTTGTCAGCCCATCAATGCTGGAATGCAAGCCCGGGGAGGCAATCATAGTAAATTTTGCTTTCCAACTTCATCACATGCCTGATGAGAGTGTTTCAATGATAAATGAGCGAGACCAGCTCCTCCGAATGGTTAAGAGTCTGAATCCAAAACTTGTTACTGTTGTTGAACAAGATGTTAACACAAACACCACTCCGTTTCTCCCAAGGTTTATTGAAGCTTACAATTATTATTCTGCTGTATTTGAGTCCCTTGATGCAACCCTCCCTAGAGACAGTCAGGATAGGATCAATGTTGAAAGGCAATGCTTGGCACGAGACATAGTAAACATTGTAGCCTGTGAGGGGGAAGAAAGGATAGAGCGTTATGAAGTTGCAGGCAAATGGAGAGCAAGGATGATGATGGCTGGCTTTACATCATGTTCCATGGGTCCTAATGTGATTGATATGATTAGAAAACTCATAAGAGAGTACTGTAACCGATACACTTTGAAGGAAGAAATGGATGCACTTCTTTTTGGGTGGGAAGACAAGAGTTTGATTGTTGCTTCAGCATGGAGATAAAGAGGTAACCTTTTTGGATAGTGGCATTTCTAGTGTTTTGGGTAACTTAAACGTTGTTTAGTTGCTTTGCCTATTTCATTTGGTATATGTAGATGCACGCTGATATATGTTTCTATTAGTTAAGAATAATGACTTCCTAGTGTTATACATAAGTTTGCATGAGCTATTAACTGTCTGACATTGTTAAATTACAGCTTTGTTTTCAGTTCTTTGTTTCATCTGTGGTATGAATATTGTAAAATTTGAAGTAACATGGCAAAAGACTTGAATCAATCTTCCATTATCAATGGCCCTTGTAGCCCAATGGGGTAGGATGTTTAACTAAGTCTTGCTCTACCAAGTTCAAACGAAAAGGAAAAAATAAAATAAAATCCCTATCAGATTGAGTTGCTTGGAATAGTGGTCATGGAAATCCAACTGAATAAATGTTTAGGGAATTTAGCTAGCCTCGAGCCATGCTTTGCAAGTGTACCCAGATTACGTTAAGGAGATTCCCTAAGATTCCATATCCTTATTCACATTTTCTCTCATCAGAAATCGCAAATTGCTGCTTAAGAGCTGTATCGGGAAGTTTGTGCAATGCCATCCATTTTGGATCCTATAAAGGAAGGGAAAACTGACCTCAGAGTTGATAGGGAGATAGGATCATCATGTAAAAATCAACATTCAAAGAACATTTTGATCCTTGGCCCGTAGCCAAAAAAAGAAGAAGAAGAAGAAAGTTGACTTCTTACTTCTATTATGAAACAATATGCCGAGTCACAATACTCTTACATGGTATCAAACTGCAAAAACAAAGCAGAGGAGTTTAATGCTTTAACAATTCTACTGAAACTAATCAAACTAACAGTAGACGTCATTGAAGCTCAAGAAAGGTCCTACTGTTTCTTTCTCCAAAGAACTGGTTGCACAACTAAACAGTTAACTGTCACTTGATCTACAGTGCAATTTACAATGATTAAAAAACGAACATTTTCCACCATTAGATAAATACCAACACTAAATCAGTCTGGAATATCTTACGGGGTCAAGAAAAGAGCCGCAACTTTGTATAATGTCCACTCAGTTCTTTACACCTACAAAACATAAAGCTACCTCGGCCTGGGCCTGGAGCTCTTCCAAGACCTTTACAATATGGTCACGGCATATCGCAACTTCTTTCTGATCTGCGAGCAGTTTCCTCAATCTTCAGCCATGTACATAGACGAAAAAGTTGTCATGGATGTTAAAACATTTCAAGACAAAACCTTAAACATGACAAATACTACAACATGCACTCCAATCAGAATTTGATAATAATTAGGCATTTGACTTCCTTTTATTAGTTGATTGGTTTTCAATTTAATATATTCAAACTATAGGGCATAAAACAGATTCACACCTATGAACAATTGCTGTATCTCCATGTCCGGTGCAAATTATGAGCATGGTGTTACTTGGTAATGCAGAGTGAAGACGACGGACCCTATCATCCAAGCGTGTTAATATATTCTTTAGCTCAGATGTAACGATGCACTTCATGAGTTCTCTATTCATGGACTTCTTTTGGCACGTAACCAACGATATCATCTCTGCAAGTTTTTTATTGAATTTCTGCTCCTCCTCTGCTTGTTTCTTGAAGTAGATATTCAACTCTGAGAAGTGTGTCCAGATAAAATGTACCCGACCATTCTTCACCTAGAGTGATTAAAAAAACATAAGGATTTAGTCAAAGTAAGATGAAACAACAGCGTCATCTACTGGAAAATGTTTGGAGTACCTCTTTCATAGCCTTTAAAAGTGCTTCATCATCCGAAGACACGGGAAATACATGGGATGACTCAGAAGAATACCTCTTTATAATGGATATATCATCAATGAAAGAGGAGGTTTTACCACACTCACTCAACACTGTAAGGAGTTTTCTCCGTACAAGTGATGGAGGGGAACCAAAATCTGGTCCTGAAACAAGAGCAAGATACATGGAGGAATTAAGAGCATAATCATACATCAGACATAATTCAAAATTCAAAGTACGCAACTTTTTAAAAAGATTCACTTGCCATTTCTGATCTTTAAAAGTGCCAGCTCCATGGTAGCTCTTGCATCTTCAATACTGTCATGTCCAACCCCTGACTGTTGTATCTCTCTAGAAAGAAATCTTTTAGCAAGAACCCGAAGAGCAGTTTTATAAGATCCAGCCCGCGGATGCTTGTACAACACCGCAGTATCAATCACTAACATATGAGAGATCTTTAGAGCTAACAAGTCGTTCTCCAAGGAATGGCCAACCAGAATGGTCTCTTTGTAAACAAGTTTAAGGAAATCTTCCTAGATAAAAAATGTGAGCATGAAATGTTAGAAATAATATCTTATGAAAAAAAAAAAAAGTAATGCTGAATGTCTGATGCAGACATGATAACCAAAAATAATATCGTAGAAATTCAAAGAAAAAATCTGTTCCACATCTTGGTGGGTGACTATATGAAGCATAAGAAGAAAAGCAGTGAACCTGAACATCTTTAAGACTTGTTGTTACCCCTTCCAGCATCCCACATGTTATGCCACTAAACCTGCAACAGTAGTTTTTGATAAATCGGAATATTTTGAGAGAGAGAGAGAGAGAGATCCTAGTGGGGATATTATGTTGACCGAACAATGATAGCTCACTCTACACTTGCAGTTGAAGCAAAGAAGAAGAAAAAGGTAGATATAGGCACACAGAGTTAAACAATCAAGTTTGTCACACAGCGTTGTAGCTCCTTTCTTTGTCCATCAATCACATAAACACAGGATATCACTTTGAATCGTTAGAATCTTCCCAATGGTATTAGTTAATAATTAAGAATCTTCAGTATTTAATCTCTGAAAGAAAAGAAATATCCAGCATTAAGCCAGTGTTTAATGCTGTTAAAGGGACGATCAAAACGAGCTTTAAGCTTTAAGCATTGAGAAACATTTATAGCAAAGCCTACCTCGTATTATAATCAACAATCTTGTTTAATGGTTTCACCAATTTATCCAGCAGTACCTGCAAGTCAGCTCAGTGTTAAATATATTATGCATATTTCACAGGTATACACGTACTTCACAGGTATTGGCCCCGCAACAATGACTGGGGAAAAGAAGGTGAAAAAAGGGAAGACTAGCAAAGAACTGTGAGGGCTCCACATTTAACAGGCTTTAACCCCACATGATAACAATACATAAAACATCACATTATATAAAATTATATAAATTAAATTGCCAAGTATAGATATTTGAAGAACCAAATTCAGGACACAGCAAAAATTCATGAAATCAATCTCTCTCTCTCTCTCTCTCTCTTTTACCACCCTGGAACCACTCCTCCCTATAGAGGAGAAAAGGAAAAGAAAAAAAAACTAAAGGAAATACCATTTACCCATGATGATTAAAAATCCGTTGCATTTTACCTCATAAAACTACCAACCCTATCTGAATAAAAGTTGTCACTTGTCTTTATAAACTGCAGATCACAGCTTTGTGTGTGCTAAAAAATTTCATGGTAGAATTTCATATGGTTTGCACCGAAACATGGAAGACACTGAACAGAACTAAATAAAGGACTCGGGGTAAGTTTTACTGCAAAAATCCAGATATTAGGATTAAAAATTTGAACATCAGAAATTCAGTAGAACATACCTGTCCTTTAATTTCAACGATGGTTATTCTTGTTAGCTCAAACCCATCACTTGTGATACACTGAATCACAAAGACAAAGCAAATGCAACAAACCCACTCAGCGATGCATTAACATTTTCCAAGAACTAAATGATGTAGGATAAATAGAAGAAATATCAAATAATTGCTAAAAATCACAGAAACTAGGAAATATGGATTGTTGAGTGTTGTTAGGTTGCTGAAATATGAGATTTTAAGACCCAATCCCAATTTCAAATGTGGATTAGCTGGAATTTTAGCATTGATTGATAGAAAATTTGGCTAGAATTTTAGAGTTTTATATTGCTGGAATTTAGAGTTTTGGTTGCTGAAAATTCAAGTTAAAATTGTTGGAGTATAGTGAGTAACACAAACGATAGAGAGTAGGAAACTAGGAATCACTTCTAGGGTGTCAGAATCACTCTTGAAAGAAAGAATCACACCTTTTAATTGAAAAATCAAATTTACAAAAACAATTCAGGATATTTTATTCCTGAAGCGTTAATTATACACATATTTATAGAAACTCTTAAAATCCTTATTCAAGTAAGAAAATATTCTTAATTAAAATATCAAAAATCCTATTCTAATAAGGATTATTTTTAAATAAACTTAAGTCTTAAACAAATTAGACCGATATATCTAACTTATTATTATTCCCTATCTAATAAGGAAAATTTGCATAAAGTAATATTCAGCCATTTTTCAGCCTTTATTGCTTTGATGCCACTTCAATTCTCATTCTTCAAATTAATGTCTGTGGTTGACTAATTTCTCCTCTTTTATTTTATTATAAACTCTAAACTTTTTTGCATCAATTATGCCCAACTTGTCTGAAGTCGTCATCAACGTAGAATGTGACAAATACTGCTCATATAAGTTTGAATTTAACTTCTGAAATTCAGCTTTAAAATTCACGTGCTATGAGAAATTAATCTTCCTTTCCACTTGGCAAAAAAAGGCAATACCCAACAATTCTTGTGGCTACAACTTGTTCATCAAGAACATCCTCTATCTCCTCTTTAAGATGAGGAATCGTTGGATTTCTCATATCTATAATAGGACATGACGTATCATCATGTCCATGATAAATATTAAAGATAGGACTAATTTCCATATCAATCAATAATTTCAAAACATAAACATTAACACTTACCTTCTTGAGGATCTTATAAGGTCTAATATTTTGTGAATGAAGTTTCTTTTCTATTTTTTTGGGGAAAAATGCTATATACGAATTCTTACTATCACCACATCCCTTTCACTGAATTCCACCAAGGGACGATATTGATTAGCATGTTCTTTGTAAGTCAAGTTGTTGGTTGTCATCTTTTTTTGTACCTCATCAAAGATATCCCTCATGTGTTGTGCAAAACCTTCAACTTTAACACTAACTCATGTTGTTTGTGGTAAAGGAACTAGATTAACAGGCTTCTTAGTTAAACTCCCGAAACTATCTCAAAATAACTCTTCCCAGTTGACTTATTTAGAGAATTGTTGTATAGAAATTATATCATAAGAAGAATTAGGTCCCAATTATTCACATTGTCTCCAACCAAACATCTTAACATGTCCCCAAAGCTTCTATTCACCACCTCAATTTGTCAATCAATTTTGTGATGAAAAGAAATTGAATAATTGAAGCTTAGTGTTTAATGTTTTCTATAGGGTTTATTAGAATTTTTAATATGGATAGAGTGTAAAGTCCACTAACAAGAATTAGGCTTGGTTCAACCATGCTAGAACTAGTCATTTAGATAGTTGGCTCTTACTACTTATAAACCCTTTAACATTTTCATGTTTAGTCAATATGGGATATTCTAACACTCTACCTCAAGAGCAACTGGGACTGGACATCTAGTTGTCACTTGAAATAAATGCAGTGGTAATCGAGCCAGGTCGCTGGGACTGGACATCTAGATAAACAACCAAGAAATTAATAATCTGGACCCAACTTGCTCTGATACCCTCTTAGAATTTTTAATATAGGCCGAGTG
>JANSVB020000033.1:4762152-4776884 GCA_025504935.2 Erythroxylum haughtii
TTCTAAGCGAGAGGTTGAAGAAGAAGTAGAGAAAGAAGTTCCAAAGCAATCACAAGAGAAAAAGGAGGGTGATTCTTGCATTGTCATGCCTAAGTTCAGTGTATAACCTCCTTTTCCTAGTTGTTTTGCCAAGCAGAAGAAGGAGGAGTAACAGAAAGAATTTCTGGAAACTTTTTGCAAGGTACAGGTAAATATTCCTTTGCTTGATGCTATTAAACAAATTCCTCGTTATGCTAAATTTCTTAAGGAAATCTGTACCTCAAAGAGAAAGTTAAGTGGCAATGAAAAGGTGAGACTGGGTGAGAATGTTTCTGCTGTGTTTCAAAAGAAGTTACCTCCTAAATGTCCAAATCTAGGTATGATCATAATCTCTTTAAAATAGGTAATCTGAAAATTGAGAAAGCGTTGTTGGATTTAGGTGCGTCGATTAATGTTATGCCTCAATCTATTTATGAATCTTTGAATATGGGGCCTTTGAAAGAAACTGGTATCATAATCCAACTTATTGATCGATCTAATGCCTATCCTAAGGGTGTTCTTGAGGATATCCTAGTTCAAGTTGATATTATGATTTTTCTTGCTGACTTTTATGTCTTACAGATGGGTAATGAAGATTCATCCACTTCAGTCCTAATTTTATTGGGAAGACCATTTTTGAAAACTTTCAAAACAAAAATTGATGTCTATGATGGGTCCTTGACTATGGAGTTTGATGGTGATGTGATTAAGTTCAATATTTATGATGCCATAAAATTTCCTAATGATGATCGATCTTTTGTTTCTGTGAGCTTTCTTGATACTTTAGTGCAGGAAACATTCCATTTAGATGGACCAGATAAATTATGGACTGCATTGGAAAATAACTTGGATATTCAGGAAGGAAAAACACTAGCCAACTATCTTGTCATTCCTGAAGAGCTGGATACCACTATCCAGATTTTAGAGCGGAACAAATTCTTAGAGGAACAGATACGTTTTTTGGAACTAAATAGAAATAATTCCAAGTTGTTATCATCTCTCATACAGCCACCAAAATTGGAGTTGAAGGCTCTTCCAGGTAACTTGAAATATGTATATTTAGGTGAGCATGAAACTCTTCCTGTTATTATTTCGAGCACACTGACATCTTTGCAGGAAACACAATTATTGGGTATGTTGAAAAATTACAAAGATGCTTTTGGATGGACTGTGGCAGATTTGAAAGGAATTAGCCCATTAATTTATATGCACTGAATGATTGCATACGCTTGGTTTCTTTGAAAATGAATTGATAGAATTTGATGGTCATGTTTAATTTGCTCGAGTGCGAGCAAAAGGATAAGTGTGGAGGAGTTTGTTAGTGTCTTTATTTTCTTTATTTTTGTGTGTTAATTTTCTTTATTCTTGAGGTTAGAAGTTATACTTAATGGGAATTAATCTTGTTTTATGTCAAGATGTATTTTGGAACTAAATAGAAAGAACCACGATGATTTTGGGATAAAAAGAGCTGAACTAGACGTTGACCCTAATTAGACATGGTCTCATGCAACAACCAGAAACTTAAAATTCAGAAGCAAGACAGCCTAAGACCAAAACGACAACTCTTTATGCATGACCTAGGAAATTAACGAGTTACAATGAGATGGGCGTTAAAACGCAGCATATAGAGACATGAGACTAAAATGCAGCACATGGAGATAAAAACCAAAACGCTACAATAGAGGGGTAGAAGAATATAAAGCAATAAGCAGCCAAAACGTTGACGTTGGGGAAGGCAAGAAGGTTTTGGTGTGTAAGTGGCTTGTGTGGACAATAAAAACTGAACCTCTTAATTAGCAAAATCAAGCAGCATGAGGTGAGTTAGAATAAAAAAGGAGGCTACGTAATATAGTGAGTGGAGGCTGCGTTAAATAAGAGGGAGGGCGGTGTTAAAAATCAAGTAAGGGCTACATTAAAAACAAAGGAACAAAAAAGAGAGGACGGCGTTAAAAATCAAGTGAGGGCAGCGGCAGCTAGGCAGAAGTAAGGTAAAGGAGAGTCTGTGAGAGAGTGGTGAGTAACATGATCCATCAAAGTTAAATTGTCCCATCAATGAATAGTAAACAAGGAGAGGAGAAGAGTGGGTTTAGGACAGTGAAAAGAAGGATAGTGTGAAAAGAAGAGAAGGATGCCCGCGACAATCTCAACACCAGCGATTGTTCCAACGTCAGTGACAGTCGAAATAATTAAGAAAATCATGATGTTGGGTAACTAAACTTTTATTTCTTGGTTTATGAAATCCTAGTTATTGAACTTTGCATGTTGTGAGACTTTTTTTTCTTTATTTCAATCGATTTATTAGTCCAAGTACTGGGTCATTATTTGATTGTTTAATTTTACAGCTAGGTGCACAACTAGTTTGTGATTTTATTCAGTCAATCACTATATTAAACAAGTTGATGTTCAATTATTTTAATCAAAAGTAGCGACTAAGATTTTTGTTTACTACGTTAGGGATATGATTCTAGGAAAAATAATTGTCTAGGCTAAAAATACATCATATGTATGTTGTCTAGTTCGTCGATTTTCTTGATTCGTATTATTAATTGATAAGGGTTAATTCAAATATATGTTTTGGTTAACTAAACATAAGAGAAAATAGGTAAAGAAATTTACCACAACGAATACTGAACTAATAAATTGGTTATTTTTAGTGTCGATGATCAACGCAAGTTCAATAACGAAGGAGACCAGAAACCAAGATTTGTTTATATTGATTGTTAAATTCTCATTGTTTTGTTGTTAGTTATTTTTAAATTCCAATTTCCAATTAAATTCTGTTTAATTCACAATTACAACCCCCTTTTTATTGTGTAACTACTAACATCTAAATTCCTCGTGGGAACGATCCCTACTTTTCACTATTACATTAATTTGTGTTATAAGAAGTTGGTTTCTTTTTATATTTGGTTGCAGGACAACATTCACCAGCCATCAGCCTTGAATTTAATAGTGAATAGCCACTTATAACCCACCAAGTTTTTATCTCTAAGGGAATTAACAAGTTCCCAAGTTCCATTCTTCTCAAGTGCATTTACCTTTTCCATAATAGTTGATCTCTAATTAGAGTAATATACCAATGTGTGTGTGAAATTGAATTTCAATCATGGTAAAATTTTGAAAGATTTGAGCAACTTCATATTTTTCAAGCATCAAATAAATCCAACATAATTGAGGATGATCATCGATAAAAGTTACAAACCATTTTTTCCATAAAGGGTGGTTTTAACACGGGATAGACTCTAAAGATCATTACGAATTAAGTTAAACAGTTTAGAGGGTTGATATGTTTTTGTAGGGTAAATAGTCTTTTGACTTTTGAATAAAATGCAATGCTCACAATAAAATTTTGAACAATCCATAAATTTAAACAAATGTGGTAATAGTCTTTTGAGATATGAGAAACTAGGATGTCCTAATCTATTATGCCAAAGTAAATATGTTCTTTAGCAAGGGTAGAACAAATACTACTTAGGCCATGAACTTCTTTATTCTTCAAGTAGTCATCAACGAAGAAGTAAAGATCATCTATCAACTTAGCACTGTCAATCATCCTCTTTGGAGTATGTTACTAGAAAACACAATACGAGTAAAAAAGCAAAATCGTACAATTAAAGTCATGGGCTAGTTTGCTCATAGATAGCAAATTACAAGCTAGTTTAGGAATATAAAGGACAAACTTAAGGCAGATATTATAAGATTGAGTCATCGAACCTTTTCCAACTATAGTAAAAAATGATCCATTTGTTATATGAATTTTTTCATGGCCACAATATGGGTTATAAGTATGAAATAAACCAGAAGAATTGGTCATAAGGTCAAATGCTCCTAAATCAATTAGGAGCAATGATTCAAGGAGCAGAATTGTAAGGAAAGGAACATGACAAGGCATTGAAATCACTACTTGTTTACGCAACAAATACATTGAGAGCACTTAAGGACTCAGATTTGGGTTTCAGTAGCTTTAGGATGTGGTTACAAGAATTTACCTCATGGGCTGATAGAGTTTTATTAAATTTTCCTTCAAAAGATCCCTTCTAATTTGTAGGTTTTTCATGGAGTTTCCAGCATGTTTCACGAGTATGACAAGCTTTATTATAGTAGTCACACCAAACTCGTGCCTTTATTTCTTGTGAATTCTCCTCAGTCTTCTTAGCATCAACAACAACATTCCCAATAACCAAGGCTGAGTTTTCAATAGTAAGTGTAAGATTTCGTTTGCCAAGCATCACAAGCCATCTACTCTCTTCACATCAGACTTCTACAAAGACTTCCTCAATGGATAAGAGTAGTTATCTCCTAATAATCTTGCCTATAACCTCATCAAACTCAACATTAAGACCAATCAATAACTTGAAAATTCGATTATCCTCTATTGTTTTTCGATAATGGTTACAATCATCAGGGGATTTCCATTCATAGTCATTAAAAAAATCTAAGCCTAGCCATAAATGTTTTAGCGAATTAAAGTACCTAATATCACTATCCTCACCTTGGTAGATCTCTCCCAATTTCAAAGTCAGTTTGTACACCTAGGACTGGTTTTCCAAATCAGAATACATCTAATTCACATTATCCCATAGCTCCTTAGCTGTGTAGTAACATATGTAGTTAGAGCTGATATCCTCTTCCATAGAATTCACTAGCCACGTCATAACCATAGAGTTTTAAGCATCCCATGTTTTCTATATAGGATCATTAGCTGTTGGTTCCTTCTTGTTACCAGTCAAATATCTAATCTTGCCTCTACCACAGATGTACATTCTAACTTATTGAGACTAGCAAAGAAAATTCTCTCCATTCAGTCGTATAATAGTGATTTAAATGGAATGAAAATCTGAGGTGGTATTATAAGGTAAAGGTGTTTGAACAGATGGGTTAAAGGATACAAAGATATCAGACATGGTTGATATAAAAGGGTAGGACTAGAGAAAGTGTTGGACCCCGAACTTTTCTTAGAATTGCGAGTTAAAATTTGACATGAAATGAGAAATTGGTGGTGAATTAGTCATGTGTAAAGGAAAAGAAAATTCATGATTTTGAATGATTATGTGTAATGTTCTATGTGAGCAAATTCTAGTTTGAACAAATTGAAATGATATTTTGAGATTAATACATGAAATGGGTGTTTTTGAGTTTAATGAAATTGATGTGAGGTTTTGGGTAAATTTGTATTGTATTATGAAATTTATTAGTGAAAGTGTTAGATTTTGGAGATTTAAAAATCTGAAAATTTGAGTATGAATAGTGGCAGAAAATGCCAAATTGGATCTGAAACTTTATGAATTTTTCTAGCTTGATCTAGAAAGTTTTTGATCAAATGATCTTCATGAAACTTGTAGCTTCTGTTGAGAGATTTTTATCGCCATAAAGTATGATATTTTTCGATATCGGGATTGAAAGTTATGACCATTCGAATTTAAGTGTATTTTACTTTGTTTTTGAAAATGCTCTTAAGTGTAGGATTATGTATGCTGTGTTTGAGGCAAATTCTGGACTGATATGTTTTGAATTGAGTTAAGTAGTCTACATGAAAGTCACAGAAGATTTTCCTAGCTTTTCAATGATGTATCATATGTTATTCGTGGATGTGAGAATTGGAAGATGTGAAATTGTGAAGTTTGGATGTGGTATAGGATGACCAATTATCTGGTAGAAACTTTGATTGAAAAATTGACCTAGTTAGAGGTTGAAATTGCCTTTAAGTGCTTCATGAAAGTTGAATATTTTGTTTTGATTGTTACATTGAGATAAAGTATATAATTTTTGGACAATGGGATGAGAAGTTATGAATTTTAGAAATTTTGTTACTGTTCAGGATGATAGTAATTGAACAGTAACTTTGACTGACTTTTTGATCTATATAGAAGTTGATTTTGCTCTTAAAGTCTTCATGAAAGTTTTAGATTATGTTTTGATATTTCCATTGATGTTAAGTATGGAGCTTTTGGACTATGAAATAGGAAGTTATGATTTTTACAAGTTGCTATTACTGTTTGGGAAGAGTATTAGTGAGCAGAAAATTTGATTGGAAATTTGACTCCCTTAGAGGCCAAATTGATTTTTCTGTCCTTCATGAAAGGTGTAGGTTGCTTTTTGATCTTTGCAATGATATAAAATATGACATGTTTAGACCTTGGAGTTGAAAGATAGAAATTTCAGAAGTTTCTGTTACTGTTTTGAGATGACAAGTAGGAATAGAAACTTTGATTACATTTTTGACCCCTTGAGAGATTGAATTAGTTTTCGAGTTTTTCATGGAAGTTGTAGAGCTTTCTTTGAGCTTTCTATTGATACCAATTTGTCAATTTTGGAATTTGGGATCAAGAGTTATGAATTTTGGAAAAATCGGTTATATATATGTATATATAAAAAAAGGGGGGTCAGGCGAAAGCGCTCGCCCAGCGCGCTGACATGCCCCAATGCGACGCCGTTTTCCCTCCCCGCTGCGACGTCATTTTGTGTTTCCCCTCCTCTGAGTGCTGCCATTTTGATCTCTTCTATTTTTGCTATTCTCCTCCTCTAATCTGACCCTTGTTCAATCTTTTGTTTATGATTTTTGGGATTAAATTGAGGATGATGGATTTAATCAAAGTGAGTTGAAAAATTTTCTGAACATGGTTCAATATTTTGGTGAATTCTTGATTTGTGGATATCCAATTGAGTTGATTATTGTTGAAAAATAAAATAGAGACATGGGGATACAAGTCATATGAAGGAATTGAATTTCAATTTAGCCCATAAGATTTTCAATTTCTCAATTGAAGTCGATTTTAAATGTTCAGTCTTGGATTAGTAAGAGCTGAAAGTATTTTGGCCATAACTTTTGCTCTAGTCATCCAAATAAGGTGATTCTTAATTTGGATTAAACTAGAAAGATAGGGCTACAAATGTTCTGAAGAAATTGAGTTTCAATTTAGCCTCTAAGACTATCAATATTTGGATGGAAGTAAATCACAGGAAAATATTTTAGCATAAGAATAATCCGTAATATTTGGAGTATAACTTTTGGAGTAGTGAACCAAATTAAATGATTTTTGTGGCGTTATGAAATTGAGACAATGAGGAACATTTCTCTAGAAGGAAGTTTTAACAAATTCCTTCAATTTGATGATTTGAAAAAAGTCCTAAGTCAATCATGATTTAATGACATTTTGAGACTTTGATTTAATTTATGATTTTTGAGGAATTAATTAGCATGTTATTGTGGGGAATTAGCATATTAATTTGAGTAAGACCGTATGGCATGGGTTGATTGGATTAAATAAATTAAAGTGTTGAAAATACTTTAAGGGCAAATTTGGAAGATCACTTAAGGTTTTAAGTTATAAGGCATACATGTAAGGGCATAAAGGTCATTTTTGCATTCATTAAATGCAAGTAGTGTGGGCTGTCGTTTAAGAAGGAAGTAAGGCACGAAAATGAGGAAGAAAAGAAGGAAAAGAAAAGAAAGAAGAAAGAAGGGAGAAGAGTGCTTTCGGATGGAGAGAAGAAAGAAAAAAGGAAAGCTTAGGGCTCGAATTTTTGTAAGCTTCAAGTGCGTATTTGAAGTAGATTCAAGAAGGAAAAATGAAGAGAAGCACAAGAGCTTTAATTAAAGCTAAGAAATTTCGAATTTGGGTGAAGGATTAAGGAAATTTTGAGGAAATTAAGAGAAGCAATGGAGAAATTGAGACTTTGAACAAGTTTCAAGCATGGAAATGAGGTGGGTACTATGTTTATAATTTAAATTATAAGCTATGTATGTGTTTTCGAAAAATCAAGAAAGTGAAAGGGTTTTCAAATTATTGTTTTCGAATGGTTAAATTCATTGTTTTGAATAATTTGATAAAATTGATGCAATTGAATGATTGTTTGATTGATTCGAAATTGTTGCTAAAATGTTGCATTCTTTGTGTGATTGAAATATTGTTATGTGAATTTTAATTGAAATTGTGAATGACATTTGTATGAAATATGACATGATATGAAAACTGAATTTTCGAAATGTGCCTTCGGGCAAATCTGTTTTCAAGTATGAACTATCTGTTATGTGGGTTTGGTAAGGTCCCATAAGGGTCAAGTGAACTTGTCTATAATTGTTCATCACCAATATCACCAATTGTTGAGGATCCACCATATTCATCTAAGCAATTCAGGAGATGCTGCAATAAAGAGCCATCAATTTTTCCAAGGATTCCATGTGAGGGGTGATAAAAAGAACGCATTCAGGTGAACCCTCTTAACCAACTGAGTTGATTTCTTCCTTTTCAAGATTACCAATTCAAAAGGGTCAATTCGCTTCCTAAAGAAAACAATTCAGATGGGCGAATCTAAAGAAATTTAAGAACTCACAGAAGCAAACCTGGCGAGAGGATATTGCCTGCCTCATTAATCTTCCTCCTCAAGAACTGTCCAAAGCAACCTAGCATACAAAGAGGGAATCAATATATAAAGCACCATGAAAAATCACTGAAAAAGAAAGGCCAACAATTCAGTAGGGCCAATGGAAGTGAATTCTTGAAATTACCAGAATACAGAGATGACTAAAAGAATAATAAGGTACCCAAGCTTGAAAAGCCGTCGCTGTTTTTCCCGATTAACCTGGTTGTAGAATTCAGTAACATCAACGAGGTGTTGTCTTCGTGTGTACCTGATCATTAATTTACAAAACAAATTGATTATTCTGATTAATGACACATCTTGTTTGTAAAGAAGATATTCCATGATTCTCCAGCTTCTATGTTTAAACTGGAGCCAAAAGAGAATTCAATTTTGCAGTTTAAAAAGAGTGGCATCCCTACTCGACGGGTTGATCTTGCAGTCAAGCTCCCTCTTAATACTATTGACAACTTCTCAAAAGAAGACCTTTAATAAAACCCAATAAATAACCTGAAGAAATGGAAGTTCCTTCAAGCTACCCAACAGCGAATCTCTCTTTCTCAAAACAAAGCACAAATACACTGTTCAAAGCATCTACTCTTCATGAGAACATAACAACCCAGTTTTATAGAGTGTTCAAGTTGGCAAGAAGAAACTTACAGTCTCAAATTGTAATAAAGGTAGGGCAGGGACAGAAGACACATAAACCAATGACCTGTAAACAGAAATGACATGCACAACAGTCCTTGAATCACGTATTCCGGCAATACAACCGAGTTTATCTGATTCGCTGAGTCGTAAGGATTTATATAGTCAGTCTCAAGATCCGACAAGTTCAGAAGCTGCAGCAATTACCCAGATGAAATTGAGTAAAATCAAGAAAACCCAATTCAGAATTCATCTCTCTTAATGTCCCTCCCAGATCAAAACACCATATAGAAAGAAGAAACGACATGACAGAAAGTGGTTGAGAGGTAAAAGAAGGGAATTTGAACCTGAAATCCAACAATGCCAATAACGGCCATAAGTAACAAGAAGTTCAATAACCATCCAAACACACTCAACATAGCCACTTTTCACTCCCGTCTTTCTCTGCCCTATCACAGTTTCTGCCTACTTTTAGCCGGAGCACGCAACTACATCCGTTATACGGTAGTCCATTCGTTGACCATTCTGATGACGTTCCATTCGTTATTGAGAACAGGCCGGGCCCGTTTCAGTCCTTTAAATCCTGGTTTGAGGCCGAAGCTCTTTAATTAGCTCATTCAGGTTAAAAATCGATTTTTTTTATTTTTAAATTAAAATTCAGTTTAAAATTTTATTTATTTTAATTAGATTAAATATAAAAATAATGCCATTTTTAAGTTGAGTACTAAATAAATGATTGAATATACATTATACATTTAAAAATATATATTTTAATAAATTAATAAATTTCGCTCAAATAATATTTACATATTTTTATATATTTCTTTTTAACTCCAAATTTTAAGTTTTTTCTTAAATTTTAATCCTTACTTAAAATTAAAATTTTAAAATAACAATTTTTTAATTAAATTTTGACCAGAGCTGCGCAAGCCCAGACTTACTCAAGATCTAACTTTCCTGTCGTCTTGCTTAGAAGAATTAGCCTTTGAACTTGACAATATTTGAACATCTCTACGTGCATTCTTCTAACTCAACTTCTACAAAAGTATTGTTAAACCATGATTTTTAATATACATTTCACATTACCCTGTACATAATTTCCAATTATATATTTTTAAAAATATTTTTATTTAGGCACAAAATAAATAAAATTTATTAGGCGATAATTTAAATTAAAAAAGAGACATACTTAACTTACAAATATAAAATATAAATATAAAATGCAAGAGTTTTTTTTTTTTAACGGAGAAACCTGCAGCTGCTATTTTTTGGATGTGAACTGGATAAATTTTTGGATTGATGTAATAGCATAAAAATTACGTTGATTAGGTACTTCGCATTAGGCAAGCCTTATACGATAGACTCGATCAAAATAACGTAAGTAGGAAGAATCAAACACATGATCTTTTGGCTCCATGTTCTTTCACTTCACCAACTCAACTATCCTTAGAGATAAAGAGATACTTATTATTGTGTGAAAAGATATTAAAAATAGAAATTTTAATAAGAATAAAAATATGTTTCTTTTTTTATGAACTCCCCTTTCATGTCTATCACGTAAAAGATAATTAGAAATAGCCTCAATTCAATAAATTAAATTTATATTCAAGTAGAAATTAAATTTAGATGAATTTAATCCTTCAATATAAAATAATGTTATTTTATTAAAATGTAATTAGTAATTAAAATAATGTTATTTTAATTTTCAATTTGATTGGATCAATTTTAAGTTATTGGATCCAAGACAGATCGTGCTTTTAAAATGGATTTGAGTAAGCTCAAGTGAGCTACTTCTGACATATTGAAAGAGATTATTTTTATTTATTAAAAAATTTAAATTTTAATTAAAAGTAATATTATTAAATAAAAATTAATTGATTTATTTTAATTTATTTTAATTTATTAATTTACTAAAAATTAACTAATTAATTAATTAATTTTTATCAATAAGTTATTAAAATAAATCGAACCAAAAGATTAAACCAGTTGAAAAGTTTAATCGAACCGAATCGATTGAGGTTCTTAATAATTGGTTAAATTACAACAAAAACAGTCCGTAATGCATGAATCACAAACAACATTTTATGGCATTTAAAAACTTCTATTTATCGGTGCGAAAGCTACAAATCTAGAGAAGACCGAAGGGTGACGAATGAATGAGGAAGTAGTTTTCGCTCACTTGTAGTTTCGTAGTTTCAGTTCTTGCTCGATCCCAACATGACGAAGAAACAAGCCAATTGGTCTTCCTACGATTTTAATGGAGGGTAAGGGTTCTTATTTCGTTGTTTGATTGTTTGTGTATTTGTTGAATGTGGTAATTGTTTGGCAAAACCAGAGTAAAATAATGCTCTGAAGTTAGGAATTTTTTTTCTAAAAGGTTGGTAAGTGACAAAATAGTGAGGTTAGTATTTTTAGGTTGAGAAACACCTTGTAAGCTACTATTTTGGTTTTATCTCTGCATACCTACAATTTGTAATAGTGGAAGAATTATTCTGAGTTTTATCCGTAGATGTTGCCCAAAGTTAAGGGTGAATTACGTTAAATTTCCTGTGTCCATTTTGCTCATTTTATTTTCCTTTTCACAAAATACACCCGCTGCACCCAACAAGTGATATCAGAGCTATGTTTTCATTGAAAGTATTTTTTTGAAAAGAAGCACGTCACCGAGAAAACAAAATTACAACGAACTTTTTGAAGTGATCCGCTTGAAAATTTGACGTAAAACAGTAAAGATGATGAATAGTACTCCAAGTGTTTTAATAAATTTACAAGATGACGACACTATGTAGCAATAGCAACTGAGTCCCGCAGTACTATGTGCGATACTATTCACAAATTACTATTTACCAGATCCCACGGTACTATTCTAGTGGGGTCTGACGATACTATTCCGGTGAGCACTATTCACAAGTTACTATTTACCGAGTCCTGCAGTACTATTTCAGTGGAGTCCAGCGACACTATTCCGATCCCGTGATAAAAATTTAGAAAATATCTTTTCTCCCAAATTTTGACGTCCTAGTTTCATCTTTGAGATCGGTTTTTTCAAATTTGACTTAATTTGGTAAATGGAGGTGAAGACGAGCAAAATGATCAATTTAAACGGTATTAACTACCATATATGGCGAACCAAGATGAAAGATCTCCTGATAATTACAAAGATGCATTTGCCAGTATTTTCGACAAATAAACCTGAGGAGATGTCCAATGAAGATTGGGAGTTTGAGCATGAACGAGCGTATGATTATATTCAATAGTTTGTCGATGATAATGTATACAATCATATTTGTAACGAGAGTCATGCAAGAACGCTGTGGAATAAGCTGGAGCAATTGTATGCTTCAAAGACCGGCAACAACAAATTGTTTTATTTGACAAAATTAATGCAGGTAAAATATCATGAGAGTACTTTTGTAGCTGATCATTTAAACAATGTGGAAGGGATGGTTGATCAGTTATCAAAGAGGGGCATAAAGTTTGAAGACGAGGTGATTGCTCTAATGGTGCTAGCTTAATTACTAGAGTCTTAGGAGACTTTGAAGGTGTCTTTGACAAATACTGCACGAAATGACGTATTAAATATGAAGTCTGTTAAAAGTAGTATACTAAATGAAGAGATGAGACGTAAATCACAGTCTGTAGCCTTTTCATCACATTCAGATGTTCTGCTTACAGAAAATAGAGGAATGAGTCAATCTAGAAGTCCAAAGTCCAAAGACAAAAGCAGAGGAAAGTCAAACAGATATGCAAATGTGAAATGTCATTATTGCAAGAAGAAGGGCCACAATATAAAATTTTGCCGAAAGTTGAAGAAGGAAAAAGAGAAAGATGTGAAGAAAGAAGAAAGCAGTGATGATGAACAAAGTAACATTGTTGATGTATTCAACCTTGTTATTGATACAGAGATAATTTGTTGGCCCCTAGATTTTTTTCTCTAGTTAAGCCTGATTTGAATTATGAGGTTTTGATGAATTTAATTTTGGAGTTATTATTATGTTAATGTTAGTAAGATTATATGACAAAGATTAATTGAATTAAAGTGTTAAGGTAGTAAGATTGCATGAAGGGCATTTTTAGAAGACCACTTAAGTGTATAAGACCATAAGCTTATAAGGAAGGGCAAAATAGACAATTTAGAATCATTAATGGCAAAATTGAAATAAGAACTGTTGGCTTGCTTTTAAATGAAGAAGAAAAAAAACAAAAATAGAAGAGAGGAGAAGAGAGAAAAGAGAGAAAGCTAAGTTAGGTTTTGATTTTTCTTAGTTTTAAAGAGTGATTTTGAAGTTGTTTAAGAAGGGAACATGGAAGAGGAGGATTAGAGCTTCCATTAGAGCCAACAATCTCACTATTTGGTGAAAATTCAAGGTAAGGTTATACTTAATCTTTTGGATTTTTGAAAGGGTCTTATTTCATAAAGCTTAAAAAATGTATGAGTTTAAGAACTCTAGGATTAATTTTAGTGAATATGTCTTGTGGGTTCTCCAATTTGAATCCCTATTGAATGAAAATTTTGTCTTTAAAAAAAGGGAATCAAAGGAGGTAAGAGGAGTAAGAGTAGAGGCATTTTGAGCAAAGTCTTTAAGAAAGGAATTCAAGGTGGGTTCCATGTTTATAATAGAGTATGAGCCACTAATGTTTTCTTTTGAATCAAGAGAATTAAATGATTTCAATTGTTTTATTAAATATTGCATGATTGCTATTTGAATTATTTGAGAAATCTTTATGTGTTTGGTATATGAACTTTGTTCATGAATCACGAAATAAAGATGGAAATGCATTGAAACATTTTATGATATGCCTTGAAACATGTCATGACATTTTTGTATAAATGAAAAGATTATGAAAGCATGAGAATATGAAAATGCATGGAAATGAATTGAGCATAAATTGTGTTTGGGCAAGAGAGGAATGTTTCATTAGTCATGTTCACGTTGACCTATAGCCTTCTCCTAACTGCCTGTTTGAGACCACGAGATCCTGAGAAATCAGACTCGTTTTGTTCACGGTGTAAACTTCAGTTTCTCCGTTTCATTCCACGAAACTCTCGAGCCATTTGTTTGTGCATTGCATATTCGATTTATTATGAATGGTGCTTAATTGAATGATATGCTTTGATGGTTAAATGTATATGCCATGTTTATATGATGATGTTTTAATTACGAGTTTTGAAATAGAATTGTGAATTTGGTCGAGAAATTGAGAACTGTGTGTTTCATGAATTCAATATGAATTTTCTACGAAAAATGAACATTTCAATAATTTTGATTATTCTCCATTATAAACTTGTTACCCATGAGCTTTCAAGCTCACTCCCTTTCCGTCTCATCTTCAGGTGAAGAGAAAGAGATCAAGTAACCAAGAGTCGAGGCATCATTCTATTTTTTGCAATGCTTTTGTATATTAACTTAGATTTTGTAAAAACAAGGCTTTAGAAGCATTTTGAGAATTATTGGGTTTTGTAACTTTTGTAATTCAGATTTGAATATTGATGATGTAATGTGGCTTGAAATGCCCACTAGAGCGTTGCAAAACTCTTATTTTATAATGTTAAGTTGAATTGTGAATTTGTATACGAATGATTGTTAAGTTGAATTGTGAATTTGTGTATGCATGATTGTTAAGTCAAAATATGAATTAATTAAGGACGAGGTTAAGTTGGAATTGGGTACACTTGAAGAAGTTATCAACTTGAGATGTATATA
>JANSVB020000033.1:4776984-4798910 GCA_025504935.2 Erythroxylum haughtii
TTGAGAATTGCTATATGAATTGAATTGAAATTGTGAAATTATGAATGGAAAAGTGTTGGATATGATATGTGTATGAAAACTAAGTTTTGAAATATACCTTCGAGCAGTTCGATTTTCGTGTATGAAATGTTTCCTATATGGGTTTGGTTAGGTCCCCTAAGATGTCAAGTGCACTTGTCAAGGCTTCTCCCGCCTGCCTGCTAGTGACATGGAGTTCTTTTTAGGACTCCCACAAGTTCACGGCTACACATGCCAGCTATGCGGGAATGTTTAGTATGTTCTATTCACGGCTACACAGGACCGCTATGCAGGACTATGTAGTACGTTCTGTTTCTAGACCAACCCAAACCATTCTAATGTGTTTTTGTACTTTTGTTTTGTTTCTAAGTGTGGTGCATACATGTTTTGAAATTGCTCATGAATTACTCGATAAATTGAAAATTTTCGAGAAGTAAGCAGTTGATGATTTCTTCATCTGAGAAATTTTTATAAAATGGCACAAGTTTTTTTTAAAAAATGATTTTTGCTTATTTTTCGATTTATAAACATGTTATCCACGAGCTGTAAAGCTCATCCCCTTTCATCCCCATCTCTAGGTAATCATGAAGGAAATCGGATGATAGAAAGACAAGACTTTCGTTCGTCATGTTTGTGATTGTATTTTTTTTAAAGTTAAATTGTTATAAAAATGAGAGCTTGGGCTAATGTTGTCTATTTTGGAGATTTGTATATCTTTGTATTTTGGTTTACGAAATTGATGTTGTATTTGTGGCTTGAAAATGCCACTATTATTTAGTAATGCATTTAGTTTGGAGTGATGTGAATGATTTATGAATTTGTATAAGGACTTGAATTATGAAATTGTGAATGATGAATTATGGTTTATGTAATGATTATGATTGATTGCGTTTCAATTCCGGACAGGAGATCCAATGATGATGATTGATTGAGAATTATTGAAGTGTTATAGGTAAATGAATGTGTTTGTTTGTGTTGGGATTCCGAACATGAGGTCCGATGAATTGTGTTGATTGAGCTAGAAATATAAAAGTGCTTTTATGTTTGAATTGATAGTATATGGTCATGTGTGATTGTTTTTATGGCAAAAGAAAAAGAATAATAAGATGTTTGTTTAACATGATGGGACATGAATGTATAAGAAGAATATTATGAAGTGAGAGTTTGATTGAGGATATATTTCCAAATGGGAAATTGTTTTGCTTTGTATGAGATTGAATAAAGAATGAAAAAGAAAAAAAATTATACCGACTTGTATTAGTTTAGACCGAAAGTGTCTTTATGGTTTCCAACGTGATGTTTTTCTAAAATAATTGTTCTTGGATGTCAGAAATTTGTTTCGTTTCGATTGAACCTTTTGTTTGCTTTGATTCCTAACTAAATTCGATTTCCGCTTTGGATTTGTTTTCCTTCGTTTCTACTTTTGCTTTTGTTTTCGCTTTGTGATTCCGAGTTTTCGTTTCCTTTCGCTTCCGCATTTTGAATTTCGGATTCCGATTCCGCTTTTGACTTTTCGCGTTAGATTTCGTTCGTTTTCGCTTTCAGCTTTTGTAATTAGTTTTTCCGTTTTTCGTTTTTCCGGTTGGGGTCTGGTTCTGAAATCGGGTCCCAACAGAAAGTAAGTGGCAGCTAGGGTTTAGGTCTATTCAGGTATGCTCTGATAACATTCAGAAATATAAGCTAAACATATGCATATTATTATTCCTTTAACACTCAATATATAGGTACAAGTATATATAGGAATATGAGGAGCTATTTTAGGAAACTAACAACTGCGCATATTATTCTAATTGATCTAATTTAACTAACTTTTAAGATTCATTAACAACTAGGTAATATCCACGTGGATATTTCCCAACAAAGGGGAAGTTGTCGAGGTTCTTCAAAAAAAATTTGATTACTATTATAACAAGGTTTGAATCACATAAGGCACTTTTATATTGACATTGGCTTGTATGGAATTGTAGCAAAGCTAACTGTGACATGTTGATCAATGCTTTGTTGAGATTCATGCCTTTCATAGTCTTAGCAATCTAGCTTGTTCCTCCTCTTAACATACGCCTCTTTCTTGTATGATGAAATTCTATGGAAAGTTGTTTAAAGTCCCATATCATCTTTCCCAATGACAGTAACCATTAAATACCCAACACCATATCACAAAAACCCAAAGGTAAAACCTTGAAATCCCCTTTAAAAATGGTATTATGCAGTTGCCATTTAACTCCTTCACATTTAGCTCTAGTTATAACCACATTTTGCTCTAGGTATAACCACATTTTTATCAGCAACAAAAACTGCTAAAGGCTTAGTAGGTTCCATCTTATAGCTAAGTCTCTTAATTGCTTGCCCATAAAGTTATGGCTGCTTCTGCTAAAAGAATGTGAATGTATCTCCTACACATATCCCAGTTACCCATATATTCATTATCATCACCTACGAGGAACAACTAAGCCTTCTTATGTTTGAGATTATGCCTGGGTATGTATGGCTCACCATAAATAAAGCATAATCATTAAGTACTCCTTTCATGTATATTAGCAGGGTTTACCTCCTTTGGAGGATGGTTTAGCAACCCTTTTGTGAACTATTGCTAAGATAAGACATTGAAGAGTTAAAGTTAGAGGGTCTATTAGGTAGGCTTTTTGAGGAGCTAGGTTGAGATGGTATAGATTTATTAGGTGTTTAGAATTGTAGACCAAGGTTTAAAAGGGTGTTTGGTAGGGCTCTTTGTAAGGCTTCATGCAATTTGGCTAAATAAGTTGCTTGGGTAATGGACTTGGGTGGAAATATTCTAACATACTCAAAAAGAAACTAAGGGCATGTTCTTTGGGTAATGCAAATTCGGATTCACAACATATTTTTGCACAATCCCCTTTTGTTGTAGGTTAACTAACTCAAACATAGGATCATCATATAAATTCCCAAATGTCATAGTCAAATCAACCATATATTTAGATCAGGTTGGCAAATTCTGAAACCTCTTACTAATATAATTCCTGTGCCAATCTAATATAACTCGTTTAAATGATCACAGGCTAACATCACACTAAACTTAAAATCGTCGAAAGTGCCATCCAAAAAGAAAAACTCGTTACATTTAAACAACCACCCTTTAAGGTCAATTCCATCAAACTTTAAAAACTCTATTTTAGAGAGCCTAGTTGCCAGCCTTATGTTCTTATTTTCATGCTCATCACCCTTAGGCTTATCTTCTTCATCAACCTTCTTAATCAAGGCGGTTTTTGGGTTTTCTGGATTACCTGATGAACTAGGTTTCTCGTGTTTTTACCTTTGGCCATGAATTCTTTTAATGCTTCCATAAACCACTCTTTCATCTCCTAATTATTTGCTGCCATTTTTGCAGTGAACTGATCATTGGACTCTTGGAACTTCTTATTCATCATTTTTCTCCACTCCCTGCAGAAGATTGCTCTAACAGCAAGAAATCAACAATATAGAGTTACACAAAAATTGAGGAATTGCAGTGAACAATTGACATAGATTCGAAGACAAATGCTATGATACAAATGCAATAGGGAATTCAATTCAGGAATTTAACAAAATAAATTTGAGAATTAAAGGAAGGAATCAATGCAGAGCTTAAAGGAAGTAGATTTAAGCTGAGCCAATGATTGATTATCACTTAATCAAGACATATTACAATGATTATTCAAAGAGGATGGGAGACCGAAAAAGGAATTCTACATGGATTTTCTGAAATATAAATATAATATTATACAAAGATAAGTGTAAATAAATAAATAGAATTTGTATTTTATGCATGTACAAATATATATTAAATTTTAAGATTCAACCTATTATATTTATATTTCAAAATTAAATTAAAAATTTTAAAGTTGAGTTTGCCTTTTTAGAATTATTGATTTTATAAAATAATTAATTTAAAAATTAAAAAGTTATTATAATAAATAAATATTTTAAAAATAGAAAAATTCTATAATTTTACAATTATAGAGATAAAAATTAAAAAAATATCAAAATTGATATTTTATAATTTTAAAATTAAGTGTTAAACTTTTCAAAATTAAACAAATTAATTTAAAATATTATTTATTATTTATTAATATGAATAAAAAATATAAAAAATTAAATATTATTATTTGAAGAGATTATAAAAATTCAACGTAAATTTTGGATATATTATAACAATTATATTAATAAAAACAATTTTAAAAAATAAATTAAAAAAGTTTTAGAATTTTGTAAAAATTAAGATCCATTTCAACTCGCATATAAATTTTAAAATTGATAATTAGGATGTAATTTAATTGAGCTAATTAAAAAAAGTCTAACTTTGTTCAATTTTGTAATTATAAGCTGAATTATTAAAAGTGGCAATTAAATACTTAAATTTTAATTTTTTTTTAAATTCTAACCCGATGTTATTATCTCCATTAAGTTTACTAACGTGACTTATCACGTATTATAAAAATCCTAAATACTTATACACGTCAAATTTAATTAAACAAACTAGTCAAGTTTAACTAAATTATGCTGTTTAATTAAACTAACTAATTAAACATAATTAACCTATGTAGTTTTGAGACTATTCCCTACTCCTCGCCATTAATCCTGTCGAGTATATCACTATCATCCTCTCATAAGCTTCGTCGTGATACCCTGTCGGCGTATCAACCATGATTAAGTCTAAATCTGTATCATAAACTTTTGTAAGAAACCCTTAAAGAGGAAGTGGACACTTTTGTGGTACACTCCTCTACGTCCTCTCATTTCATGATCCTATCGGCCTGATGTATGTCAACCAGTAGGACTCTAAAGTTGAGAGCTTTTCTTTGATATTGTTAATCCAACTCTTGTCTTCTTAGAACAATATTGTTCTTTATCGTGATTAAGAGATGCCCATGTCAAGCTTCATAGCCTAGGCCAAAGACTAAAAAGTTGCAAGGGGATTTTTTTCTCCAGAACTCAAATTGTGACCGATATTTCTTTGAGAGTTTATTGCGGGGTGATGTTTGTTGTTACGCAGTGAACAAGAGCGTTAGCCAGAAAAGGTGTAGTTTTGGTGCATGTTGGTGTTATCCATGGATCAAACCCAGGTAATCTCTAAGGTTCTTGATATATTTTGTATGTCATCAGGACAGAAAGTTAGTAAGGATAAGTATATTTCTCAAAGAACATTTCTTGACCGAGAGCTAGTGCACTAAGCAAGAATTTAGGGTTCCAACTCACTACAAATCGTGGAAAGTATCTTGGGGTACCTTTACTTCATGAATGATCGACGAGGATAATATATCAACACATCCTTGACAAATATCAACAGAAACTAGCAAGTTGGAGTGCTCGCTTTCTTTCCCTCGCCAGATGAGTCACTATGACGCAATCTATTCTTGCATCACTTCCCATCTATACCATGCAAACAGTGAGATTACCACGACAGTTTTATGATGATCTAGAGAAAACTATGCGTGATTTCATCTGGGGATCTAAGGAGGGTCAACAAACGGTTAATCTTGTGAGTTAGGAGGCGGTGTGCAAACCAAAGAACATCGGGGGCCTTGGTATTCGGTGAAGTCGGTCTAATAATGATGCTTTGCTCACAAAACTAGGCTGAGAATTACTGTCTAATCCATCTATATATTAGGTATAGATCCTCCGAGCTAAATATCATTTTGACCATTTGCATCTTCCTGCAGTACTGACGAGTAGAGGAGCATCTTCGATATGGAGAGGTATTTCTACAACCTGGAAATTTGTCCTCGCAGGTATGAGGTGGTGCGTAGGAAATAGGAATTCTGCAAGATTTTGGATTGATAATTGGGTTGGTGATGGGGGACCCCTAGCCCTCTTGACTATTAATCCCATCCCTGAAAGTATGCTATATGCAAAGGTGAACGAATTTGTGAACACAGACAGGGGTTGGTGTTGGAAGCAGTTTCAGAACCTCCTTCCGTCTACTGTATGCATGACAATTGCAATCATTATGGCTTTGAGACTTGAGTTTGACGATGATCACGTGGTGTGGGCTCCAAACCAAAATGGGCTCTTTTCGACAGCATCTGCGTATGAGCTAATTGAAAATACTAAAGAAGAAGATGATAGTAAGCTGTGAACGTTGATTTGGAAATGACCTGGTCCGCAACGCATCCGATCTTTTTTATGGCTACTTGCCAAAAAGAAACTCTTGACTAATCAATAGCATGCTTATCGACATCTTACCACTGATGACAGATGTCACTATTATGGTAATCCTGAATCTTGTATGCATGCTATTAGAGATCGTCCTAGAGTGCGCCAATTTTGGACCCAATTTTCCACAGACATGGACATTCAACATTTCTTTAGTCTTAACACTTCGGAGTGGTTATTTTTGAATCTCTATAATCAAATCGAGGTTAATGGATTAAGATGGTCGATTATTTAGGGAGTTTCTTGTTGATTCCTGTGGCTATGGAGGAATAAAATTTTATTTGAAAATGACTTCTCCTGGTCAGTCGATAGTAAGGTTATAGTTCTAGACTATGTGAATCAGATTGCGCACACAGGTATAGTTATCTCTCGAGACGCGGTTGGTTATACCACTAGTAGCATTAGGCATATAGGGTGGGCCAAACCGAGTGAGGGATGAATCCGGTTGAACATGAATAGGGTGAAGTGAATGTCAAGTCGGAATGCTTCTATCGGTGGTCTCCTTCATGACAGTTCTGGTGCATGGCTAGGAGGTTTCATTCATCTTGTTGGGTTTTGCACACCACCGGATGTTGAATTATGGGGGGTTTATTCGGGATTAAACATGGCTTGGGATATGGGTTATTGAAAAATTGAACTCGAAATAAATTTCTTGGAAGTTATTAATATTCTTTCCTCCTCAGATTCGAGGGTCTCCTATAATACTTCTCTGATACAAGCTATCAAGATTCTGTTAACTAAATCCCAGGCGATTCACATCCACCATGTGTTTCGTGAGAGTAATCGGTGCGTTGACTGGTTAATTGTTAATGCAGAGTCTTTTGGTTTTGGAATTACTTATTTATAGTCTCTTCCTTCGAGATGTCTTCATATCCTCGTTGAGGATAAATGTACGGTTGTAATATATATATATATGGAAGTAAAGGACATGAGATTGTTAACGATGAAAATTATGGTTGAATTTGAGATTCATAGTTTGATTTAGGGATTTCGGTCCTAATATAATATTGTTTAGTTAGGTTTATTAAGTTGTTTTAATTAAATGACTGTAGTTTGTTTAAGCGTAATTAGTTATTTTAATTAAATATGACGTATATAAGTGTTTAGAGTTTTTTTAAACATGTGGTAAAAATATGCCAGCAAATTTAACGAAAATATTAAAGTGAGGTTATAATTGAAAAAATTAAAAATTTAAGTATTTAATTGTAAAATTCGGGCTATAATTATAAATTTAAACCAAGTTTAAGATTTATTTTTAATTACCCCAATTTAATCAGACGGATCCGACCCGTTTCACGTTCAGGTCTATTTTACATCCGTACAGTTAGCTCTGCTTATTTTTAATTTACGATGAGATAGCCACAAAGAGGTCTAGAGAGACGGCAGTTTGCGAATTGTGACTGAGAGAAAGAACGAGAGGAAGAAGTTGAAAGAAACAGGGCTTGCAGATAAACACAAAACAATAATTGGAGAGCGATGTCCAAGAAATTATTGCAGCCAATTGGCCAAAAGAGGCTTACCAACGTTGCGGTGGTTCGCTTGAAAAAGCACGGCATTCGCTTCGAAATCGCTTGCTACAAGAACAAGGTCCTTTCTTGGCGCTCCGGCGTGTAAGTTTCATTTCCTTTAATCTTTTTGTACTTTTATTATCATTAGAAAGTTTACCCTTAACCCAATCACTTGTTATTCTTAAACAGCGAGAAAGATTTGGATGAAGTGTTGCAGTCACAAACGGTTTATTCCAATGTTTCTAAAGGTGTTCTTGCCAAGTCCAAGGATTTGATGTTGGCTTTTGGGACTGATGATCAGTCCAAAATATGCCTGGAGGTGCCCATCATAAACCCATTTCGTTTTTCACCCTGAAAATGTGTGATCTTGATTGATTCATGAGTGAATTGATTTCTGTGAGTTAGATATTGGAGAAAGGGGAGCTTCAAGTTGCTGGAAAGGAGAGGGAATCTCAGTTGTCCAGTCAGTTTCGGGACATTGCCACCATTGTTATGCAGAAAACCATCAATCCTGAAACCCAACGCCCTTACACTATTAGCATGATCGAGCGTCTCATGCATGAAATTCATTTCGCTGTTGACCCCCATAGCAGCTCCAAGAAGCAGGTCATTCTATGCTGCGTCGTGGCCTTTTCTTTTTCTTGACGTCTATCTAGTCTTCGGGTTGGCTTTGTTTTGGAATTGCCCAAATTTATGACCGCATATTCCTAAGTTCTAATGTTAGTTTCGTGTATTTTGTGTAGGCCCTTGAACTCATTCGTGAGCTTCAGAAACAGTTCCCAATCAAACGGTCTCCAATGAAACTCCGGATCACCGTGCCCGAGGCAAATTGTGGCTCTTTTCTTGAAAAAATGAATGCTTGGAATGCTAAAAATGTTTCAAAGGATGAATCTGGAAATCAAATATCTGTAGTAAGTTTTCTTTAATAATTGCTGATCTGTTTCTATGTACAATTTAGTACATAATGCATTACTTTGAGGATTTGCATGTGTGCTTTATCTCTCTAATGTCAGATTTTGAGGTTTATGCTTTTGAGTAAAGTAACTGGAGTTGGAAAATTTTGTTTGCAACAAATGTAAATGGCAAGAGGACGGATTGTTGTTGGTAATTTTATTTTCTTTGTTTGTAAACAAGAGTAAAGTAACTAACAGTTAATCCGTATAGGAATAACAATCCTGTAGTTTACTGTTTATGAGGGATTGTTCTCATCGGTCACAAAAAGAAAAAACTGACAGCCTCATTGAACAGTTTTTAGTTAAACCCAACTATCCAATTACCACATATCATTTGTTCTTAATATATTTGATTTATTATATTTTCCCATTTTCTGTCACCGGTCCCATCTAGTAGTCCTTCACAATCTGTGAATCTGACATAAATGGGGTAAAGTGATTTAGAGCCAAACTTTGGATAGTTAAAGAGACAAATTCCCAGTAATATGATTCCAACAGTCATTCTGGAACCACCTTGCCAGTGTAATAGCCATTCCTCAAAGATAGCTTTGGCTCTGGTCAGAGAATGCTACTTGTACCAGGTTTAATGTGCACCTTGCCTGATCAAGCCCCACGATCTTGATGTGTAATATACTATTATACCAAGCATAGCATATATAATCCCTTCTTGAACTGCATATTCTGACCATTTTAGCTACAACTTCAAGAGAATCAGTGATGTATGTTTCAGAGATTTCCACATGTTGTGTCTGGCTTTAATGGACTGAGGCCTAAGTAAGATAGATCATATGATGGCCCATGTGGAAGTAGTTACTGTCGGTGTATCCCGATATCAGAGTATGCAGTAAGAACAAACATATAAAAGATTAGAAAGAAGAGGTGACTCCATGGACTGTCAAAGAATGTGATAGTTTAGCAAATTTATTCGAATTTTAGTTTAGCAAATTTATTCGAATTTTGCTGCAATATATCTATCATAGCTAAAGGGTTGAGAGTTCCATGGTTCACTTAGATGATCAAACATTTTACTTTAGTTGTACCTATTTGTTGAACATTACTTATCAAATCTTGTGCCATTTGTCCCCTGTATACGTAACCTGCTATATATATATGGAAGCACTTAAAACACAAACTTGTCATGTACCAACAATTTTGTGTATATATGTTGTACTTCTTTGTGCATCTCTGATCTTGCTTCACAACTATGGGGATTTATTACATAAATTGGCTTTTTTGTGGCAAAATGAACTGGCTTCTGCAGTGTTAATCCAAAATTTGACTTTCGTTCTCTTTATGTTGTTTAAGGTTTTTTGTTAGATTGAGTATTTTTCTGCATTGACTTTTAACATCATACTTCCTTAAGATACCTCCTACAATCTGCATTTCTTTTGGGCCATACAGAATACTGTTTTAGTGTTTGATTTTGTCCATTGGCATGAATTTGCTCTTCTTATGGAATCTTCCTTTTTCTTTTGGTTGTTGCAGATATGTGAAATGGATCCAGGTTTCTTTCGTGATTGTGATGCTTTAGTCAGGAATATGCAGGGCCGGTTGGAAATTCTTGCTATGTCTGTGCATTTTGAAGGAGACTCCCATGTGGATGATTATGAGGATTATGAAGATGTCACATCAAACCAACCTAAGGACTCTGTTGATTCTGTTGTCCAAATGGCTGAAAAGCTTAAACAGCAAAACATTTCAATTGAGAAGAGTAGGGACACAGAGGTTAACGATCAGAAAAAGAATGTTGAGGCAGAGGTAAAGCAGTACATGTGTAGTACTTGTAATGCATTGGTTGGGGATGCTAAACAATACAGGGATCATTTTAAGAGTGATTGGCACAAACATAATTTGAAGCGCAAGACTCGGCAACTTCCACCTCTTACAGCAGAAGAGTGCTTGGCTGATGTTGACTTGAATGACTCAAAAGAAGACTTGAAAGATTACTCCTTTTGAGCTGCAGCTTTCAAAACCTCCTTGCACGTTTACACTATCAATTTGTACAATACGGGGTTGTCTTTAATGATACCTGCGTGAGTTTACAGAGGTTACCGATGGGAATCTTGTCCGTCCACAAAAATCTGAAAGTGCAACATGATCTCAATTACTATGTTTGAAATATGTCTCTTGCATCTTTCTTATGTGTTTGAAATTTGGTGTGGAAGGTAAGGAAAAAGCCGAAAGGTCAGACTTTCATTGCCTACAAGCTGCTTACATCTATAGTTACGAAATTTAATAGCGTTTGCTAGTGTTGTTCTTTTAAATTGAGTAACCCTGCTCGTCATATGTTTGTTCGACTTATATTTCTTGGAGTGTTGAGTGATGCAATGCAACTCTTTAAATCCAGCCATGATGCAGTATTTCTGATGGTGAGATGTGATAAATGCGCGCTCCCTTGTGCTGTACTGATTTGATGCTAAGAAATGCAAAAAGTAAATGCGGCAAGCCCTTGCGCTTCCATGCACCAGACTAACGGAAAAAGCAAAGCAAAAGAAGACTGAAAGTGATTTTTTGTTGTGTAGGAAGTGAGTCATCTAATAGAGTGCATGTATACTGAGGTCGTGTTATTGTCTTAGGGGCTTAAATTTTATAGTGAAGGTATAAGCTTTTGATTGGAGGCAAAACATTTTATATCACACAATTCCATACGTTGCCCCCAAATGAGTCTCGTATACAGAATTTAGCTAGACACAGAGAATGAGTAAACTGACGAAGTGTTTTCTTTTGTTTATACTTGCACAAACATGCCTGTGCTGTTGTCTTCCGAGCTTTTTGTCTTTGATGGACCCAACTTTGTGATAGAAGCGCTTGAAATCCTAGGATTAACCACTTGTATTGAAGCAAGAGCCTTCTACATTCGAAGTGTATTCAAATTCTTCACCAACGTACCCTTTATGCAATTTATTTCCAAAGACCATGACAGTTCATTCTGATTGATGTGTTTGTTATTGAGTAGTCTCTTTTTGAGGCCAGAAAAAAGTTGGGTCTACTAAATACTAATAGTTGCAAGACTGAGCAACTTTCCCTTCTCATCAACTTGTGAAAAATAATATAAAATTCATAAATACTAACCAAGTAAGGATCTTCTGTCACAGTAGAACTGTCCAGATGTGTAATGATCCAAACACACCAAATGGAAGCCGCAAATGCTAATAATCGAAATGGGAAATTAGTATTTCCAGCTTTATCGATGCTGTGGCCCGTTGGATTTGTCTTTGATTGCTGCCTATGAACGAGGAAATATCTAACATATTTTGTCACATTAATATTAGTACTACCTACAACAAGCCTAGCTAGTTGTTTCAAATTGGAACTAAGTAAGAGAAAATGGTAGGCTGGAGTTAAAATTTTATTGCTTAATATGTTCTTTCTTCTCTCTGCAACTCCTAGTCAGGTTATTGGCTTTCCAAGTTTCCTGGAAGTATTATGATCTACATCCACCAGATGAGCTTTACCGTTAACAAATGAAAGGTCATTGTAGCATGGAAAGTAGCTCAGTTGGACCTTTAAAAATTTTACAGTTGAAAGTCTCACTTTCCTAAAATGAATGTCATCCACATGAGCTCCAGCATATCCAACACCTCATAATCTTACAGCCATATCCACTTTCCTGATATTCCATAAACCAAACAAATAAACAAAGATAAAAATCTTGCAAACGCTCTTGTCCAAGACACCGTGACCACAATTAAATTGTAGGGTAGTAGTGGTATATACACTCAACCAGCGACAAGCAAAGACTGAGAGTAGAAAATGGCTATGAAGAACTGTTTCCAAATGACTACAGTCTGCAATACAACTAGAGCAGGCGTTTATCATCCATTTGGAACTTTGGAAAAACCTCAATTTCCAATTCCAACAAATAAAGGAAAACTTCACACACCCATTCTATCCCTCTCTTCTTCCTCCTCATTCTTTGGTCCTTTCAGAGGCAGATACCAGAAATCTCGCATAGTTTGCAAAGCCCGTGAAGCTTTAGACCAAGGTTTATTTCTAACTTTCCTAGAGTCTCCCTTTCTCATCTTTTCTTTCGTCTTAGATTATTCTTAGAACTATACCATACCTGCAGTGCAAGTGGTAACAGAGTCAGGCTGGGACGAGCTTGTGATAAAAAGCGAAAACCCTGTACTGGTGGAGTTTTGGGCACCATGGTGTGGGCCATGTCGAATGATAGCTCCTGTGATTGAGGAGTTGGCAAAAGAGTACGCCGGGAAGATCTCATGTTACAAGGTAAATACAGATGATTGTCCGAACATAGCCACTAGGTATTCTATTAGGAGCATACCAACTGTGCTTTTCTTCAATAAAGGTGAAAGGAAAGAAAGTGTCATTGGTGCTGTGCCCAAGTCCACTTTGTCTGGTGCCATAGACAAATATGTAGAGGCTTGAGCTTGAGTTGAGAAGTAGCTAATTATTCCTGTACTTTCCCTTACAAATAAATATTTTATAAGTTTGATGTATATTAATGTTTTGATTACTCCCAAGTCCCAAGTAGTTTTTCATTATTAGGTTAAACTTCTCTGCTACTAACATACAAAAAAATGCAATCAATGTTATTTTTAGAAAAATTCCAATTACAAGTGAATTGTAAGAAAGATTTGAACCAGTTAAGTTTTAAAAAAAGGTGATAGTGTCCAAATTAAGAGAATATTTGGAATTTTATTTAAAAATTTAAGATGATATTTGGAATTTTATAAAAGAATTTGTGAAAAGGCAAGATAACTCACAACTCAGTAAGCTATTGACTTACAAGATATAGAAAGTCACATACCATACATCCGCTAAGTACAGGAGTTTCCTTAAATTTATGGAATTAATCAATACTTTTAATCTAATTTTACTATTACTACTAATTAAACCTAAATGACAAAACTCCAATACATATACATATCAAGAATTTACTTGGCGCCTGTCATATAAAGGGTAGCTCTTTGAACCATCGTCTTTAGGCAAGAATGCGCCTTGACCATGAATAATCACTCCGTGTGCAAAAAGATGACAACAGACGTACTAAGCAGACATCAAATCATCGCATTGCTCAGGAAGCACCCCATTTTAAAACCCAAATACGAACAGAACCCCCATGTAACGGTGACTATGGATGTTTGTTGTTTGTTGGGGAAGCTGATGTGTTGGTTCGTTTATGAAAGAAACAAGCAGCACGGAATGAAGCAACTCATAAAAGCCAATTAACATATAATTGATGAAAAATAAAAACAAAAAAAAGGAAGAAACGCTATGCTTTTATGGTTACTCTTTTTTTTTCCTCTCGAATTAGTACAGAAACTGGGGGAGGAGCCCCGAAAACTATATTTCAATCTCTGTGAGACCTTAAGGAATGGATAGGACCACAGGATAATTTCCTCCCCCGGAACGCTGCAAAAGCAGCTACACTCAAGACAGCCCAAAACATTCGCTCGTGTCAACAATGGCCTTCAAGGTGATGGTTTCCAATCAAATTGTAGATTGCTATATCCATTAGCAGCTCCTAAACCACTAAGCACCTGGTTCCCCATATCCTGTTGTTGGTGACCCATACTTTGTTCTCGAACCATTGATGCCATACCCATTCGTCCATTCATTACAGAGTTATTAGCCATTGCAGCTCTAATACCATTCACCATCGCCGACTGGCCTAGTCCACCGCCCATTGTGCCAAATCCACCATTCCCCATGCCGGCATTGACAGTTCCATTCCCACCATTGAGAACTGCATGAGTATTTGTTGGTATAACGCCATTGACATTTTTAACATCATTCCCCAAGGAACTAACTCCTGCAATACTTCCAGTTCCGTTAAGCTGGTTGGACATAATCATTTCCTGTATCAATTTCTGAACAGGGCTCTGCGAATCACCGAGGTCTGTTTCACCAGAAAGAGCTGTCTGTTGCAAGGGAATATTGGCTGGTGAATTTGCTGAATTTATGTGATTGGCAGATGTTAACGTGGTGTGAGATGTTTGTGGGGGGTTGTTAGATGAGGAGAGAGTTGGTGATTGGAAAGGAGAAGCATTAGACTGTGCCTGTGGGATGGTACTTGAGGCACCTGGGGATGAAATCTGAACACAATTTCCACCATATGGGCTGCTTGCGTTATTTATAGAAGTTTGTTGCCTAGAATTCATTGAATTTTGATGGAGAAGCCCAACAATAGTGCTGGCAGAGGTTGATGCAGACGCAGGATTGAGGGAGTTACTTGCAGTTGATGCACCATTGCTAGCAGCAATTTGCATAGCTGGGTCACTGCTTGAGTTCTGGGGCATTATTTGTTGTTGGTGTTGTTGCTGCTGTTCCTCAGCCTGTTGCGCTTGACCAAGAAATCCAGAAGAAGTAGCTGTCCTCCGAGGAAATTTGGCTAAACTCTCTGAAAATAATGAAACATATAGAGACCATCATTAAGAACTTATCATAATGGAAATACATAAATCAAGTATTAGAGCCTTCTCCATATTTCTAACTCGTTTCTTTTTCGTTAAAGGACTCCACCAGCATTAGACCCTCATGGAGGAGATGCTTTTGATATCCTTAACCAATGCAGCAGAACGCCCAGCATTCATATTAATATCAAATAAAAAGCAAGCAAGGTTAAACCCTTAACTAAACATTCTAACTGGGCTATGCTTCAATAGGATGGTAATCTCATAGTTGCACTAATGACTTATCATACAAAAAGGACCACAAATAGTTGAATACATCAATTCAGTGCAAAATTTTATCAACCAAAGGAAAGGATAGCATTTAACCATGTTAATAAACGGCCATAACACAAACAGCCATAACATAGTCACGAAAGCAGTTTTATTTGAATAATATGAAAAGAAATTGTATAAAAGATAAGAAATTACAAGTATAATTTCCTTTTGGTTACAACTAAACGGGTTCATGTAAGTGAGCAACTTGATAACCTAAGAACAATGATAGCAACTAAAAACATTAACTTACCCATCAGACCAGTCCCTGTCTCCCGGCTGTAATCAATCAGGTCTTTCATACTGTTTACAACTTCAGATATCTGTAACATTGATCAAGTTGTAAGAAGCTATTGAAAAATTAAGCAATACATCAATTAGAGAACACAATAAACACCATTATGGTGCTCAAAACAAATCTTTTCAAAAATCAAAAGTACAATTAAAAGATTTAAAACAATATTGCAAACGGTTTTGTAAGGAAATATGGATTTCAAACATCATACGCGTAAAAGTTATATTCTGGAGAATACATGACTGAATAGGACTCGAAGTAGGTAGGCAAGCCGAACTAAAAATCGAGTGAAGTTTTAGAAAATGTGTGATGAGATAAAAGATATTAGTGTATAACGATCAGCAAAATTGACCATTGTTTTATCTCCAAAGAACTTTTCTACACGGTATAAGCTTATTGTTCAAAATTCATAACGAGTTGCACAAATAAGTAATGTCTAGAGAACATTCAGATATATATGGCAATGAATTGACCGAACAGGCCCCTGCAGCCAAATTATGACCTGCCTACCACTCTTATATATAGATATCTAGAGGAATGGGATATTGGGAACTACGTAACAAGTTTCCCAAGCAAGAAAGCAAATCAATCAAGATTTAGCTCCGTCTTTCCCCAAAGAACACATGGCAAACAATATTTTCCATAATCAACATTAATTTAAAATCAAATAAGAAGATTAACCGGAATAGGATTGGTCATCTCTCATCAAGAGAAGTCAAAAAAAGAAAAAAACTGGGCCAAAACCAAACAATTAAACAGAGATCTGAAAAGTAAAATAAAAAATGTCCAAAAGTGTCACCAAGCTTGAAAGAAAATAAGTATCAGCAACTACTTGACATGTAAGAAACACAATAAACCCATGAAGCCGAGTTAGCCTGAAAAGGAAGTACAAATTCACCTGAAGGCACCGGATATATCTCTTTGTATATCCCAAATCGTTTACCAATGGAATTTCCAAGGCTTTAGCCAGTTGTCGAGCTGATACAACAAACCTACAGAAAAATAACACTTCAATAAAGGACAAAAATCCAGCTCTTCTCAGAACGTCCAAAATGGTAAAACAGCCAGTGCACTAATGTGTTGGAATATTAGATTAAGCAGCAGATATATACGAGGTAAAATCCAGAAAATCATCAAAATATGTCATCTCTCCTTCCTCTCTTCCAGGCCAAAAACACAGACAGAAAATAAGCAATCAAGTGACAAGATCCAAACGCTCTTCGTCTGTTAATAATAGTCTTACAAGTTACAGTTATTCTGCAATTCTGGCGCCGATTGATTAGAAGATGCATTCTGAGTAGCAGCCTGGTACTTTGTAGCAGCAGAACTAAGTTGAGTCACCTGCCAGGACAAATTTTTAGCAAGTCTCAATAATGATAGTAATCAATTATCTGTCATTTATTATGTCAATGTTGTACATTTGGCAGTAGCTGTCCCCAAACTTGGAATATTTCTATTGTTGTCAAACAAAATCTATCAAACCCATTAAATGATTTGGCAGGAAAATAAAAGGGTATTAAATATCTTTGATCTGGAATCACGTATAAAAAGTCTTATTCACCAAGATTTTATAACATCATTACCTCCCACTTACAACTACACAAAGCAATGACATGACCCGTTTAATGTAACTACACCAGTAAAACAACAAAGCTGATATTTTTATGTACAGATTTTTAAGAAAATTATCAATCAACAATTTGGTTGCCAAGTCTAACTGCTGGATAAAATATATTTTAAGACTTAAGAATGTGATATTTTCTATATAAAGATATGAGGAACTTTGGTAAATATGAGATTTTCTAGGAGAGATAAATGAGGAACTTTTGTAAATATGAGATTTTCTAGGAGAGATTACTTGAAAGAACCTTCAATGATTAAGCCTTCAATTAAAAAAAAAAATTATCTTCATACAACTCTTAATTTTTTTCTTACCACATAATATTTACATGGAAAGGCTTGATAGATAAAAGAATAATTTAACTCCCCAAAAGAAGTTTATACAACGCATTAATGTATATATATATATGTAATTTTCTTAAATGTAGATGAATATGTTTGAACGAATATATACATATTTTCAACCTTGTTTTCTTTTATATTTGAAGTGGGATAATAAATCCATTTTGAAGTTCCAGTGGTTAAAAATTTAGCGTAAAGTTTGAAACAACCATAACTCTACAATTTAAAAGAAAACACTGACAACAAATCAAATCTTTTTGTCTCTAGATCTGGTTTGGTTTGGGCTTCTGAATGGCATAAACTGGCTTAAGAGGTTTGGTTTGAAAAGAAACACTTCGAACCAAAACAAGTTCCACCATTAGCAGATTGAAAAAGTGGATAGCATATAACACAGATGAGAAAAGACTTGATGTGACAATCTAAAAGGTTCAAAAACCCATTGAAAAATATCCATACCTACTATCATATCATCAACAGGCAATAAATAAAGCACCCAAATATTGACACATCTCATAAATCATCTTTGGATAAAATACAGTAGTGCATTACTTGCAGCCAGCTGAAAGCTCAAGATAATAAATCTAATCCTATGAAGCAAATTGGTGGAAAGAAAAAACTCACTAGGACTGCATGTACTCACTAGGACTGCATGTATTTACTAAAAACCATGTAACCAACAACCAATACCAAAAAATTTGCAAATCAACCAGCAAACCTTTGGGCCATATTGATTAGAGTCTAAGCGAAGTTCCATTTTTAAAAAGTTTAGTAATAGATTGGAATGAAGAACTCCAACGCATTAATATCTTGCCAATCACCTGGGGTATCAACAATCTTCTAGGTATAAGCTCTTCATGTCGCCGAGCACAGAATTCCCAAGAGCATATCTGTAGAATAGAACACAAGCACAAAAAGAGTTCATGTTCAGTTGTAAAACATCAGGAAATCAGAAGTAGCTCATCTAAACGGCAACTGATGCATGACCTTCAAGTCTGGAGAGAAGACTATCCGTAATTGACCATCACGAACAACACGAAGTTGCTCAAAAACACTTTCCTGAATTGCTTTTGCATAGTCCAGCACAATTTGTCCAGATGTGTTTTGATACTCTCGTGGCATATCAACATACAGAAGTTCTTCCAAGGTTCCACTTTCATACTTGATTTTAAAAAGTCTAGGAAGAACCTCATAAGTTGCCTCTGGGGAAACAATGAGTCAAAATAAGATATAAAGAAATAGTAGGTGGACACAAGGGATACATCAACTAATCCATGCAAAGTCCTATTTGTAGATTGCAGGACAATGAAACACAAAAGGAACATATCTAAATTTTACCAAAACCACGGCCTGGCTTCCGGTTGCAAATCTCACAATGCCATGCATCCTGCAAAATTTGCATGCAAGGCTTGTTATCACAGGCTATGTTAACAAAGGCACCATGTTTAAGAAGCTATTCAACTGTTCAGAAATTATTATATTTAACAAATTAATTTTGTTCCATCTAAAGGTTTCTTTCAATAAAAGCAAAAAAAGGAGCATTAAGAAGGCATGCAATGCACATTTATTTCTTTTCTATACCCAACAAATGTATTAATTAGAAATCCACGGCATATAAGAAAACATAAAACAACAGCCTTAATTAATGTTTGCTACATTTAGTAAAAAACATACCTGAGGGAAAACACCAGTTGTTTGTCGCCCACTTCCATACATAGAAACACACCACTTCTTTTTTGCATTTTGAGCAAAGAACTCGGTAACAAACCTCCTCCAAAACTCAATATTGTTGTCCTACATGGAAAGTAAACATATTACTGTAACAAATAAATCCATAATCAACCTATGATAAAAAGACCTCTGTGACAGTATCTTACTTCAGGTCTTCGCTGTTGCTGATGCATGTAGTGTGTAAGGCGACGAGCACATGTCCCAGGTTCATATACAGGTTTCACAGGATTTCTTAGGGATAAATTCTGTTGCTGAAATTGCTGTGGTAATTGGGACCGTTGCTGTGGCACTGCCTTCAGGAATTGTTGTTGCTGTTGCTGTTGTTGATGTAGCTGCAGTAATCTTTGCTGATGCAATAAATTAATTTGCGCAGCAGCAGCCTGAGAAGACTGCCTTGACATGGTGAGTAACTGCTGCTGCTGCTGCTGTTGCTGTTGTTGTTGCTGCTGCTGCTGCTGCTGTAGAAACAATGACTGGTCTGAATGTGGGGATTCTAATTTTACCGGTGCAAAACTTCTCATAGCCTGGAGATGTTGTGCTTCCAACTTGACAGGACCATGATTCCTTAATGATTGTAGCTGCTGCTGTTGATGATCATTAGTTAATTGAGGCTCCATTTTGACCGGCCCAATGCCACCTAAGCCTCCACAAATTTGTTGAAAGGAGTGGTGTTGTTGCTGGGGTGCGTTGTGAGGAGCTGAGAAATGTTGTACTGATTGTTGACCGTGCTGGAAACCTTGAGGGTCAAGTTGTTGAGCCTGTTGTTGATCTGGTACAAGCTGGTTGCTAGAAGGATTTGAAAATTGCTGCCCCTGAACTTGACCAGCTGGACCAGGATTTGCCATATTCGAAGGTACAAAGGATGATGAAGAACCATTGAAACCCATTCCATTACCAACACTGGAAAGGGGGTCAGACTCAGCTCCACCATCAATGCCTCCACGTTGGTTACTGGCAGGACCAGGAAGCCCTGGATTTGAGCCACCATTCCCAAAAGACTGATTAATGAAGGAGGAAACATTTGGCACATTTCCAAGCATATTTATATTATTAAACTGATTACGTTGGGACAATAAGGACGACAATGCTGTTTGTGAAGGCAACGGACCTCCTTGGGATCCTAACATCCCTGAATTTGATCTCAACAGAGGAGTAGAAACAGACTGAGCACTACCAATTGGTGTAGGCGGCCCCGAGGGCACCATCTTATCACAATCTAAAAACACTATACTAACAATTAAAACTACCTAAAACACCATAAACTAAATCAACCTACAGTTACTGAACAAAGGTAAAATTGGACCGGGTCAATATTTCAACTCCATGTCCAACATTGTCGATTCCAGAGTCCTTATGTTGCACTAACAGAGCCGAGAAAGTTTCGTGTTCAAGAATATGATGTTGCGTTTTACCAAACACAAGCCACACACCAAAGTAAGCCAAACCCAAAGACCAATTTTCGATCTTTAACATTCTAGAGCCGCACTAGCCTCGCACAACCAACAATCTATGAGTAAAATCCCTGCATGATATACAGAGTTTCAGATCCACGTTAAAGTCGACCTTGTGTAAGGCAGCAAAATTCAGAAATCAAACTTCAACTACCAAACCAAACTTAAAACAAACTACACATCCTCACTCTATCAATCCAAAAACCATATCAAGAATCATAAAAGCACTAGACTCAATAAAATGTTAAAACCAACAAACATCCCCAAAAGGCATAACATTTAAAAGGGTACGGAAAATTGTACAAGTGCTATCATGGGAAAGGGCTCATCTACTCCAGCTAATAGCTAAAATTTAAATCACAAAATCTCAATAAATATGGTCTTCAAAAACCTCGTCAAAATGTAAACTTTAGCAAACTAGAAGTCTAGAACACAACTTACACTTCGTAACAGAAAACGAGAGGGCTAAAATGCTAAAAACAGAAAAACAAAACCACGTCGATCGAGCCCTAACGAGCTGCATCGACGAATTAAAGCTCAGGAAAAGTGCGGGGAAAACCAATGGGTTTTGATATGAATGAGAAAAGGTCGAAAAAAGGGTGTAAGCTTAAAAATCCAAAACAGAAACCCAAGAAAAAAAAAGAAACTACAAACTTTGAAGGGCATAACTTACCACAGTAGAAATTAACAGTGGTGATAGAGACAACAGTAAGACTGAACAAGATTTCCTCCAAACCCAACACAAACTCAATATTAAACCCAAATAAAAAGAGAAGAAGTGATTCCCCGCAATAAACAAAAACTCCCCCGTAATAAATGGGAAAAGTGTCACATACGCATCTCATATGCATTTGACTGAATCTTATTGATTGAATGAAAGGCAAAGCGCCTTATATTTGTGTGATGCCAATTATGTGGTATTTTTGAATGGGAAATTATGATATAACTGTGATGTGTTTGATACAGGTCGGACTACGGTCTGAGAATATGTGAAAATAAGTGGAAGTGATTGCTGCATTACATGGCATAAATGCATGACACATAACGGATGTTGTGACCAGAGTTGCCACCGACCAAAGCTTTAAGCTCAACGAGTGAAAATGAGCTTCGAGCTCATAAGTGATTCAGAGCCTCAGGCTCAACGTTTAATGAGC
>JANSVB020000033.1:4806547-4819400 GCA_025504935.2 Erythroxylum haughtii
AGTTTGTATATCATGTGAGGTTTAAATTGTTATCTTTCCTGTATGTCAACGTATAATGCTTGGTACCATTTAGGTATCTCAACACTCACTTAACTACATTCAATGGTCCATACCTAGGTTAGCCAGATATCGACCCAACAGTCCGAAAACAAATGCAATGTCCAGTCTAGTATACACTTGAGCATACATCAGGCACCAACTACACTAGAATATGAGACATTCCTCATAACCTCTCTTTCAACTTCATTTTTTGGACACTGTGCTAAAGATAAGCTCTCACCACAAGAGATAGGTGCTACAACAGGTTTACAATCAACCATATTAAGCATCTGTAGCACTCGCTCAATGTATGCTCTTTGTGAGAGGCTCAATGAGTGTTAAGATCTGTCCCGATGAATCTGTATATCAAGGATAAAAGATCCTTCACCTAAATCCTTCATGTCAAAATGTTTGGCTAAAAGTTGCTTTACTTCATGCAACATGGTCAAATCATTTTACGCGAGAAATCATTCACGTATAGTAATAGAAAGATAACTTTGCTCCCCCTGACTTTATAGTATAAGCATTTTTCAAATTTGTTTTCCACAAAGTCAATTGAGGTCAAAACCTCATCAAACTTTATTTACCATTATCCGATTGCTTGTTTCAGACCTTGTATTGATTTAGTCAACTTACAAACTTTGTTAGTTGCATTTTGATCCTGAAATCCTTCAGATTGCTCTATATAGACCTCATCATAAAGGTCACCATTCAGGAAAGCGGTCTTAACATCTATCTGATGTAGCTCCATGTTGTAATGAGCTACTGTTGCCATCATCGCTCTAAACACATCCTTCGAGGATACAGGAGAGAAGGTAATATTAAAGTCAACTTCTTCTCTCTGAGTGAATCCCATGACAACCAAACATGCCTTAAACCGCTCAACTTGATCATGTGTGTCCTTCTTGGTCTTAAATAGCCGCTTGCAACTGACAGGCTTACAATGTTTAGGTAAATCAATAAGCTCTCATACCTTATTATACCTCACAGACTACATCTCATCCTTCATTACTTCCCACCACATATCAACATGGGGTCCAGAAATAACTTCTGTAAAAGTAATTGGATCCACAATATATCCTATGTCATAGTCCTGTCCTGTTCACCCAAATAGACTATGTAATCTGGTGAAATAGTAGGTCGCCTCTCTCTGGTGGATTTGTGCAACTACACAGGTTCTTGTACCTCAGAAACCTCTTCCTGAATAGGTATAGGCTCCTGTGCCTGCATAGGCATGGTACTTGGACCTACATCTACCGAACTTGACTGTATGAGAAGTGGATATGAAATAATCAATGTATTCATCCTCCTATCTCCTGAAGGATATGAAGATCCTCTTTTATCATGGACATCGTATTCCAAAAACTTAGCTGTTTGTGATTCCATTATTTTGATCCTTCCTTCTCTACAGTAAAATATGTTGCCCTTTGAGTGATCGGAATAACCCACCAAATATCAACGAGTGGAACGAGGTTGCAATTTGCTCTTATAAGGATTATACAACCTTACCTATGGAGGGTAGCCCCACATACAAATGTGTGCAAGACTTGGCTTCCTTCCAACCTAGAGTTCAAAAAGCGTCTTTGGTGCTGACTTACTTGGGACTCTTACACTGTATTCTATGTGCCTTCGATGTTGATCCATATAACTCTTCTATCTATCTTGGGCCACTTTAATTCAGCTTCGGATTAACTTCACTTAAGCGCTCTTCATCCCATTATAATGGCGACTGATATTTTCTACTTTACAATGTCTCATACGGTGCCATTTCGATACTACTATGATAGTATTTATTGTATGCAAATTCTATCAGTGCCATATATTGATCCCAAACTCCTTGAAACTCCAATACACAAGCTTTGAGCATATCCTCAATAGTTTTAATTGTCATCTCACTCTGTCTGTTTGTTTGAGGATGAAATGCAGCACTGAAGTTCAACCTTGTACCCATAGCATATTGCAAGCTCTTTTAGGATCTTAAAGTAAATCTGAGATCCCTATATGATACAATAGACACTGGAACCTTGTATAGTCTAACCACCTCATTCACATATCTCTGGGCTAACTGATATATTGAGATATTCTCTCTTACTGGTAAGAAGTGGGTGACTTAGTCAACCGATCCACTATGACCCATATCGTATCATTCTGCCTCGGAGTCTTAGGCAATCCCATAATGAAGTCCATAGTGATTCGCTCCTATTTTCACTCCGGAATGAGCAATAAATATAGCTTCCCTACTAGAGTCTGGTGCTCAGCCTTAACTTACTGGCATGTTATACACTTAGATACATATTCTGCCGCTTTCTTCTTTATTCCAAGCCAGCAGAAATGTTTCTTAAGCGTGTTATACATCTTGGTAGTACTAGAATGCATAGCATAGGTGGCCATATGAGTTTCTTCAAGAATTTCTTCCTCAAATCATCCACATTAGGTACACATAACCTCTATTTCAACCATAATGTTTCATCTCTCAACTTAAACTTGGAATCCGGATTCATTTCACTTTCTCTATAAGTGTCACCATATTAGGATCTTTCCTCTGGACCTTTTTGATTTTATTGTACAGCAACGATCTCAGTTTTTAAGTAGCAATTAGTGCCTCATCTTGCTCCAGATTCAACTCCACATTCAGAGCTCTTAAATGAATCAAGTTGGGTAACCTTGATAACTGAATCTGAGTTGCATTAGTATTAGACTTTTTGTTCAAAACATCAGTCACCACATTAGCTTTACCCAGGTGGTACTCAATTGTGTAGTCATAGTTCTTCAGTAACTCAATCTATCTCCTCTGTCTCAAGTTCAACTCCTTCTGACTCAGTAGATACCTTAAACTCTTATTATTTGTATAAATATGGAAAGTCTCTCCATACAACTAGTGTCTCCATATCATGTATCAGATAATTAATCTCATGAAATCTTAATTGTCTTAATGCATAGGCGATCACCTTGCCATACTGCATCAATACACATCCCAATCCTTGATGTGAAGCATCACTATATACCACATATCCTCCTGTCCCTGATAGAATAGTCAGCATCGGTGTTGTAGTCGACTGATGCTTCAACTCTTCAAAGCTCTTTTGACACTCTTCATTCTATCTGAACATTACATTCTTTCTCAAAAGTTTTGTCATAGGGGATGAGATTAGAGAAAACCCCTTGAAAAAATTTCGATTATATCCGGCCAATCCTAGGAAGTTTCATATTTCAGACACATTTTTCGGAGCTTTCCAATTTATCACTGCCTCTATCTTCCTTGGATCCATTTGTATGCCTTGTCCAATCGTTATATGTCCCAGAAACACTAATTGATCCAGTCAAAATTCACACTTACTGAATTTGGCATACAACTGCTTTTCTCTTATAATTTGTAAAATGACTCTCAAATGTTCAGCATGCTCTTCTCTACTCATGGAATACGCTAAAATATCATCTATGAACATAATTACAAAGTGATCCAGGTAAGACTGAAATACCTTATTCATCAAGGACATAAAAGTAGCCGAGGCATTAATTAACCTAAACGACATTACTAAGAACTCAAAGTGCCCATATATGCTCCTGAATGCACTTTTAGGTACATTTACCTCTACCATCTTCAGTTGATAGTACCCAGATCTAAAATCCAACTTAATGAATACCTGAGCTCCCTATAGCTGATCAAGCAAATCATCAATTCTAAGCAACGGGTACTTGTTCTTCATTGTCACCTGATTCAATTGCTTATAATCAATGCATAACCTCAAAATCTCATTTTTTTTCTTCACAAACAACGCTGGAGCTCCCCAAGGTGAAACACTGGGTCTTATAAAACCCTTTTCTAGAAATTTTTGAAGCTAAGCCTTCAATTCCTTCAATTCTACAGGTGTCATCCTATATAGAGGAATAGATCAGCACCTGGAATTAGATTAATAGTGAACTCTATTTTTCGATCTGGAGGTAAACCGGGTAGCTCGGCAGGAAACATATCCGGGAATTCCCTAACCACGGGAATGCCCTGCTTATTCTGATAAGCTCTAGTATCAATGACACGAGCCATGTAGGTCTCACACCACAAAACTCACATATACACAACAATAAAACTTATTCGTTTAAAACTAAAACAGAGCATATATAAGAATATCAACTTTCATGAATTTCTGCACTAATTTCATATACGTTTTCATGGATCTTTTAACTCAAAAATCATTTTAAAACATTCTTATGACATATTAATCATTAAATACGTAAAAACCACAAATCCATGTTTTCATCTTAAACCCACAGTGTTCATGAAATAACCATTTCCTCATGATCATGTAATAACAAATATATTAGCAAATTTGATTCATATTTCTACCACTCATAAGGATTTACATGATACTTACTTCTTAAAACTTTAGATTCTTCAAAAACTCAAGAAGTCCTAATCTTCATGCAACTCACGTACACCATTGTAGAGGTTGGCAAGTTTTGATTTTTCTTAAGGTTAATGAAAGAAAATAGCAAAGTTGAAGTGGGAATGAACAAATAAAACAAGATATGGCTTTAGTGAAGGTCTGATGAAAAACTTGGTGTAAAAGAGGAAACTTTAAGGAAAAGACTACGAAGAAGGAGATGAAGATGAAAACACTTGTACTTAGTCTTTCAAGTTACAAGAACTTGACTTGGTCTTTCAAAAGTAATCTAAACATTAAAACTAAACTAGACAAGTGACACTTATCACTCATCTATCTTTTAAGGCATAACTAAGCTCCTATTGAACTAACTCCCTTACTCCTGTCTTTTTGTTCCAATTATTACTAATTTACAACATCTACAACTCACATTTTCCAAATTCATCTCCAAATTTTCAAAGTCATTAAAAAAAAGTCCAATATCATTTGTTTTCTTATTTCTATTTTCATCCATCAATTTACTTGTCAGGTGGCATTTTTCCTAATCCAATAATAATAATCAACATTTTTGGAAATTATTCCTAAAATTCACCAAAATTTCAAATTAACAAATATGCTCACCAATTAAATTGTCAATATAACAAATTCACAATTCTAAATAGTATCACATCACAATTCAATTAGAATTATTCATGAATGCATGTACAATTAATTTTATATTCCAAAAGTTTACTGTTTACGTATATGTGTACATCATACTATGCATGAGCATGAAATGTGTTTTCTAATCTCTTAGTAATCTTTCATATTTACTATTTTAACCTCCCCTTAGGTAACGGGATGTTACATCACACGTAAAAGTTGTTGGGACATTCAAATTAGTTTTAATTCTAGTTTGTGTTGAATTTGGAAAGAACATTTTATATTCCAAGTTTCTCTAAAAATTTGATTTCAGTTTTAAGACTTGTACCTTTAGGTTATTCCTTTAAATTTTCAGATACATCATTTGGTTTCTATCATGGATATGATCTTGTTGGGAATGGTACAATGATTGATGGTCTTTTCTAAATTAATTTGCAAGAAAATATTTTTCACAATACAATGTATGTCTATAATAACACTGGTATTAAAATATGTGTTACGAATGAACAATTCTCTATATTATGATGCCAAATATTGGGACAAATTTCCCTTGAAAGAATTAAAAGGTTAGTGAATGATGGAATACTTAATACTCCTGATTTTACTAACTTTGATATTTGTGTAGATTGCATAAAGGGAAAGCATACCAACAAGACAAAGAAAGGTACCAAGAGGAGTTCAAACATACTAGAGATCATACATATAGTCATTTGTAGTTCATAAATGGCCTCATATGGTCAAAATTACTTCATCTCATTTATGAATGACTACTCACCATATATGTACATTTACTTGCTTCATAATAATGATGAAGCATTAGGTGCCTTTTAAGTTATTTAAAGTGAAAGTAAAAAGACAATGTGGTAAACAAATAAAGATCGTAAGATCAAATAAAGGTGGAGAATTTTATGGTAGATACACTAAAGATGGACAAGCACATGGTCCACTTGCGAAGTTTCTTCAGGGGTATGGGATAATAGCCCAATACACCATGCTTGGATTCTCTGAACTAAAATGGTGTAGCAAAAAAAGAAACTAAATATTATTAAACATGGTGCGGAGTATGCTTAGCAGCTCAAATCTTCTTAAATCCTTATAGCTGAAGCTCCTAAAACAATAATGTATATATTAAATTGAGTTCCAACCAAGGTTGTTTCAAAAACATGATTTGAGTTATGAAAAGGTTGGAAATGAGTTTGCGATATATACACATTTGGAGATGCCCATGTGACGTAAGAGTTTATAATCCGCAAGAAAAGAAACTAGATCCAAGGAAAATAAGAGGGTATTTCATTGGATATACTAAAAGGTCCAACAATACATATTTTATTGTCCATCTCATATTACTAAGTTTGTGGAATCAAGAAAAGCAAAATTTCTTGAGACTTACTTGATCAATGGGAGTGATAAATCTTAGTTTTTGAGTCAAATTATTGTAACATTCAAACTCTTACTTCAAGTAATAGATTGATTGTCATTCACAACATCCCTCAAAGTCAAACAGGTGTTGAATAACCAATCATTAAATTCTGCTAATGATAATCTAATAGATTCGATTGTTCAGCAAGCACCAAAGTTTATTAAGCAACCAGTTGTATAAGCTCCTTCACAAGAGAGTACTAATACAATATTAAAAAGATCGACTAGAGACAAGAAATTAGTAATACCTAGTGATTACATTGTGTATCTATAAGAAGCTGACTATAATATTGGAGTCAAAAACGACCTTGAAACATTTTTACAAGACATGAGTTACAGTGACTCTCAATTATGGTACAATGCCATAGTAAACAAGATGAATTATATGACATCTAACAAAGTATGGGATCTTGTCGAGTTACCTAATGGTGAAAAGGCTGTTGGATGTAATTGGTCTTCAAGACAAAAAGGGACTTATTAGCAATATTGAAATATATAAAACTAGACTTGTTACCAAAGGATTTACTCAATAAGAGGGAATCGATAACACATAGACCTTTTCTCCTATATCTAAAAAAGATTCCTTACGAGTGATTATAATATTGGTTGCCCATTTTGATTTGGAACTACATCAAATGGATATAAAAATAGCATTCCTGAATGGAGATCTAGAGGAAGAGGTTTATATGAAACAACCAGAAGGAATTTCCTCTAGTGATGGTGAGTATTTGGTATGAAAGCTTAAGAAATCTATATATAGATTGAAACAAACCTCCCGTTAATGGTATTTGAAATTCCACGATATCATCTCTTCTTTTGGTTTTATAGAGAATATCATAGATCAATGTATATATCAAAAGGTTAGTGGGAGAAAATTTTGTTTCCTTGTTCTATATATGGATGATATTCTACTTGCCACCAATGACAAGTATTTTCTATATGAGGTGAAACAATTTCTTTTTAATAATTTTGATATAAACGATATGGGTGATGCATCTTATGTTATTGGTATTAAAATCCATTGGGATAGATCTTAATGCATTTTGGTTCTATCCCAAGAAACCTATATCAATAAGATCTTAGAGAAATTTCAGATGAAAGAATATAGCACCTATTGTGAAGAGTGATAGGTTTAATTTGAAGAAGTGCCTAAAAAATGAGCTTGAAAGGGAACAAATGAAAAATATTCCATATGCTTCTATAGTAAGGAGCTTAATGTATGCTCAGGTTTGTATAAGACCTGACATTGCATTTGCTATTGGAATGTTGGGAAGATATTAGAGGACCCCAGGTATAGACCACTAGAGAGCTACAAAAAAGGTGATGACGTGTCTTAAAGAGACCAAAGATTACATGTTTATGTATAGATGAACTGACAATCTCGAGGTAGTTGGCTACTTGGAATTAGGCTTTGTTGGTTTTATTGATTCACGAAAATCAACATATGGATATGTGTTTATGTTTGTCAGTGGAGTCATATCCTGAAGGAGTTCAAAGTAGACTTTGACTATTATTCTATTATAAAGGCTGAGTTCGTTTCTTATTTTGAGGCTACCTCACGTGATTTATGGTTGAAGAGTTTTATATTTGGGCTTAGAATTGTGGATTCCATTTCTAAGTCATTGAAAATATACTATGACAATTCAGTTGCAGTTTTCTTAGCCAAAAACAACAAGAGTGGTGATTGAAGTAAGCACATCGACATTAAGTATTTAGCCATTAGGGAATGTGTCAAAGAGAACAAAGTGATTATTGAACACATTAACACTAAATTGATGATTGTCAATCCTTTAACAAAAGCTATGCCACCAAAGAGTTTTAATGTTCATGTTGCTTAAGTAGGACTAGGCTCCATCATGTGAGTATGTACTTTCATAGAAACTCCTATTAATTTTATTGTTTTCTCATTCTGGTGTACACATTTTTATTTTGAGAACAACAATTATTTTGGACATAGAATAAACATTAAGGTTTACTCGTCAAACTAAAGTGGAATAAGAAATAAGATGCATAGTGATACATGAAAGATAATACTCATATTGAAAGGACTTATTGCCATGATATATTCATTTGGTTTCTTAAATTAAGTCGAGGATTTATGATTTTTAGATAAATTATCTTACCCAAGTGAGAGATTGTTGCCTACAATGTGGGTGGTTATCCACATAACCGAAAGCGTGGGTAGTTACCCACATATTAGTTGGGTCAAACATGAGCAATTCCCTAAAATTAGGTAGGTCGTATATGTTGATTTTTTGAATCCTCACATCCGCTACCAATCGGCTCCGCACGTTGTTTTGATGGGAAGACAATGTTGAATATAAAATGTGGGGAATGGTGTTAAGTCTTTAAGCTTATCATTATTTTGCACACACCATATGATTTCACTGCTAGAGCTTAAAAGAGCCCTCACATCCAATCGAATCTCAACATCAATGGCAGAAGATATGAAATTAAAATTCTGCATTTTCTTTTTTATTGTAATAGATATGTATATGGTTTATTCTCATCTCTTACTGTTACAATTATCATAACCATGGTATAAACTAGATAGATATCATAATTATATTTATCTAAAATGTAAAAATCGTACTTATATTTGTTTAATAGTCTAAACATTTCATGCAAAATTTAAGGCTTAAAAGTAACAAAATTTAACTTTGTAAACAATTATTTTTATTTTTATGAGACTATCTTATGGTTTATTAATAAAAGAGAAAAATATAAACCTTTATATTTATAAAACCTAAAGTTGTTTAATTATGTAGATAGTATTTTAAAATATGTAAATTATTGAAAACAAAATTAAATGACCTTATCTCTTAATATGTTTAGTTTAAATTGTATAATTATAAGGATTCGAAAGCAAACTCCTTCCTCATTTTTGAAGACCCTAAAATATCATATTTAACCTATACTCCCTAAATGCAATGCAAACTTATAGTTTGATCTATAAAGGAGAAATGAAAAAAGCAAAATAAAAAAGTTTCTTATCGTTTTAAGTTATGTAGAAGCCAGGAGTTGGGGGCCTCTCTCTTTCCAGTGATTGACGTGCAGTGCTTCCATCATATTGCTATCGCCTTAAATCATTTCCAACTATGATGAATATAGCCCACAGATCCCCGCATCCAACCCTTCAAATATAACCAAAAACCCCTTTTCAACCCTTTCGAAACAACCAAACAGCTCAGCTCTCTCCACCTCTTTACTTGACAAACCAAAATTTGTGTGGACAGGAGAGTGACCGAGAGCATGGGAGATGGAGTCGTACAAATACACCGTGTGAAGAAGGTCGGCCACTATTCAATATTATAGTACCAAATAAAATTAGACAAAAAAGGGAGTAATAAATTGGGTCCTGATAAGTTTTTAAAGATCAAGGCATTGTGGATGGGAATTTTTCCTTTTTGGATTTTTCATTCAATTCCTATTTTCATTATTCCATATCTACTCTATTTTATAAAAATCTATCTATTTAATAAATAAGACCACAAAAATTAAATACATGAGTTTACTAAAAAACAGTGCAACAAAAGGTCTGTTACACGACTACGACTTTGACCACAACGAAAGAACTAAAACTTGGCTACTATTGAAATCACATACCATTCTCCAAATAATAAAAAATTCATGTTAAGTTTACAAATTTGAACGAGTCAATTCAAAGTCAAATCGTCAACTTAGCCCAAATAATCTTTTTACACTAATTTGCTTTTACTAATGCTCGGACAGACGGGTGATGGTGAACCAACACAGCAGCCAAAAGAAGAATGTTTCAAACACCCATAATCACATTACTTGATGAATTATGGGCCGTCTGATCATAAGTATTCTGTTAGCGGCAAATCTATCCTTAATTACTTTTAGTTAATTGAGTAATCAATTAATTGCCTTCAATAATAATAACAACAACAAATTAGCGTCTTTATGAACCCATCAATCTGCTGCCCTATCTAATCCATTAACGTCAGGCCGCTTTCTATTTATAGTAAATGCAAGAACTGTGAACAGAATATTATTATTATTACCCGCCACTCACTGTTTGCCACGTAAGGAAAATGTTGATTTTACCTCACCAAAAATACCCCTACCTGGTATGAGCCCTTAATGGTTTGATTGGTGGGTTGGAGTTGCCGTTGTTCTTTTTTGCTTAAAGACGGGAAGGGTGTCATGGTAAAAGAAAAACAAGGTCAGAACCGGAAATTTGAAAACAGTTGCCTAAAGTTGACGTAAGTGACGACAGATGGATCAGAGCCCTCTCCTTTATTCTAATATTACTTTTGTTTGGGTAGTTATTAACAAAAAAGGAAGATTTATAATATAATAAAATAAAATAAGATAAAAGGAAGAATGTTATGTTATATTTTATTTAATTTTAAATAATAAAATAAGCTATTTTTATTTTAAAAAAATTAAGATAAAATATAAAATAATAAATAATTTTTTCTATATCATAAATAATAAAAATAAGCTTCTTTCAATTTAAAAAATTTAGGATAAAATATAAAATAATAAATAACATTTTACTATATTATATTACAAGCTATTATCTTAATTAATATTTTATTTTATTACATTATAAATTATTTCATATTTCTTTATTAATAATTTTAATAATTATTTTTGTTAATAAATAATAAAAATAAGCTATTATACTCGTCCCATGTGATAGGAAACAGAAGACAACCTTGTCACTTTATAATTTCCGTGCATGGCATGATGTATGTGTTTGGAAGCGCATGATGTATGTATGTGCGTGTTTATGATTGAAGTTGTCACGTTTTACGTGGAATTTGACGGAAAGAGCACCGTTTAAAAGGGCAAATAACGGCCGTTAAAGCTACACACCATCAGCGCAGCTTGACAGTTGGACTTGGACCCTGTCCTTTTTTGTAGGTTTAAAAGAAAGAAGATTCTCCCTTTCTCTCTCCCCATTTTTTAAATCATCCGTGCCTATGATTTTGTATTAATTCTTTCATACAATTTCATTTACGCATTTTTCTAAGTTTTAAAAATTAAAAAAATGAAAAAAATAAAATGGAAAAAATGAATATAAATTTTAAATTAAGAATAGAAACAAATAATTGCTTAATAAATAAAATATAAAATAAGACAAGACAATTATCATCCCTATAAATAGTAATAATAACAAGAGATGCATGGAGGATCCTTAGTTTCTACAATACAAAATTTCAACTATGGGAAAAAGTAATGTTAATGTTACATACAATAACTTTTTAATCTCCAACATTTAACTTGAATATCAAACTCCTTTTTTGTATTATGGGCAGGTCATTAAAATCCTTGTAATGTGAAGCCTTTTAATGTTCTAAAGGATTGTTAAGACATTGGTGAAATATATTATTTCAAAATCCTTTATGCTCTGACTAAGTTCCTTCATGATTTTATTTCTTTATTAAGCAACCTTCCCTTAATGTACACCATTTTATTGAGGGAACATCCAATGCCATTCTTTCTACGTTGTTCTATTTTCTCATCTTTTACCAGTCCACTTGACAAGACTCCAAATTATAATTTGCTACCAGCTTCTTAAAAATTATATATATAAGTAACATCCAGCTTAATCCCGTGTAAGTCCAAATTTGAAATGGTTATTGGGAAGAAGGAAGATTTAGGTTAGGTAACGGGTTTTTGTTTTTTGTGTTAAGGCCCTGTCTGCTCAATCCTGTAATAGACCTTAGTTGACTTGAAGCATTTTGGGCCTCATGGCAAACTAGTAAACCCAAGTTTTGTCACCTTGCGTATTTTGGTTCTTCATTCAATGTTTTTCCTCTTCCATTTCTTTTTAATTTTAAACAAAGGCTACAAAGCAACAGCTACCAAATAGTAGTAAACGAAATCATATCCTAGTCAGGTATCACATGGTTTGTCATATTATGTTCGAACAAAACATTTTGTCGTATTTAACGTTTAACGACTTTTGTTACTTTTTATAAATATTTCAACTCCAAACTCCAAAGTCTTAAAAAGTTCTTATTCAAGAATGTTGTGTTGTGTTTAATCTAACTTCCACTGTGATGTTAATTAATATACAATGAGAATTTCTATTAAAAAAAAAGCAGCAGAAGAAGAAGTTTAATATTTCTTCAAAACATCCAATAGACAGAGATACCTTAATTTTCTTTTTGGCAAAATAGATGCTATGGAGTTTAACTTTGATGCAGAACACTACTCCATCTGTTTCATAATAAAAGTCGTTTTAGAAACATTTTAATTATTCAAAATAAGTGTCATTGTTGACTTTGTATACATGTTTATAACTTTTCTTCCAAAATTAATCTTTCATTTCTCTCTCATCTTAATTATACAATCACAATTTCAAGACAATTTCTCTCACATGCTAATTATTGCAA
>JANSVB020000033.1:4819500-4833632 GCA_025504935.2 Erythroxylum haughtii
TTGTATGCATGTTTATAACTTTTCTTCCAAAATTAACCTTTCATTTCTCTCTCATCTTAATTATACAATCACAATTTCAAGGCAATTTCTCTCACATGCTAATTATTGCAAATTACCGAGGTGCATATTTAATAAGAGTATATCCATAATTTTATTAGTTTTCTTAATAAGCGTGTATTTTTCTAAAACTACTTTTATTATAAAACGGAGGGAGTATATAATAACCCATACAATAGCAAATGAAGTGAAGTTCTGCAATGAATGCTAAGGAAGAAAGGAAGATCCTCACCCATTAATGAAAGAAATAAATGAGAGTTATACAATTAATATATTAGCTTTCAGTGGTTTGTCTGTGTACTTTGACCAAAAACAGGCAATAATTTATTCATACTCGGGACTTTTGAACAACAAACTGCATTGATGATGTAACTAAATTAGTTCCCATTCTCAAGACGTATGCTTACATTCTCAATATAATGAACGCAAGTTTTGAGAAGATAGAGAAATTATATATAGCTTTAGATTATATCATGAAAAGTGATTGTAGTTTAGCCAATACGATTATAATCTACAACTTTTTGGCTGTAAAAGATGCATGACGGTTTCAGAAGTTGAGAATAGAGACAAACCAATAAGCTTGACGAACGTGCTTATCTTCGAGCCCCTGGCCTGCCACATTAGTTCCTTCCTGCATGTTGCTTTGCCACACCAACTCTTTTCTCTTTCTTTCTGTCCGTCTTTATATCAGCTCTATTCACTTACAAGTTCTAACATCGCATACACTCTCCTTCTTTCTCATCACTCTCTCTAGTAGCCAGTCTGTGTTCACAGATAATGGAAAACCAGAAGCCTGACAACAATGTCAAGTTGCCATCCATAGAGATAGAGCTTATGGAACCACCTACCCTTTCTGCGGAAGAGATCAAGTTTGCGAGGGTATAACTCTCAAGATGCCACTTAACCCGTCTTTCATCTGCTTGTTCTCTTCGTTAACATTGTTGTTCCATGTTGTCGTACAGGAAGCGGCTCTGAAAGCTTTTCTGGCAAAAAAGAATGAGAGAGTTGTAAGTACATTCTCTCCTTTTTGCAGATAATATTCATGGATATGATGACCTTTGTTGCTCTCTATTATCTTCAAGATTCAGTGTGACGCTTTGAAAGGGTGCACACCGAATCTCAAGGGCCATTTACTGCACTACACACCATATCATCTGTTATTTGTTTTGTGCTTCTACATATCAAGTATGGAAAATAATTAATAATATATAACCACAGCAGAAATGGTAATTATAATCTAATAACTGAAAATTTAGAATAATTTGTTAAACTTCTTGGGTACGGATTTTTCTTCACAAACACTATCTTATTGACCACGAAATGAAAATTGAGAGAATTATAACCATAAAAAAACGAGTTCAAGAATGAAGATTTAATTTACAAAATTTGCATTCCAACTTAAAGCAACTAATCTAATCTAAAGTTCTTATGTTCGTTTTAAATTTCAAGACTTTTTCGGTTTATCTAATTAATGATCATTCGATAATATTAAATTATCAATAGAAACTTAAAATTTGATCATTATTTATGATGGAATATTTGACATTTCATGTTTCAGGGTGTTGTAGCTGAAACTTCAAGCATGGAATCAAGTGATCAAGCTGCTGGCAAAAAGCTTAAGCTCCCGGCATAATTAGAGTGGGTCACTTCCATCTCTTTATGTACAAGTCTCTTGTATCTGCATTCTTCTGGTTGGCTATGTAGTATGTTTTCAGTCACTAGCACCTAATACTGTCATAAGTTGTGGTTATATTAATGTAATTGACTGTATCTATGTTAATGAATGAAGTGAACTTCTTACCGCTTTTAATCACCTCTGGATACAAATTAACTAAAAGTTGAGCGCTAATTTTATCCATTTAATAAGGTTATTATTTGAATTACTAAAAGTTAATGATGGAGCTGTTTGTACAATTTGGTGATTACTTCACTGATTTCATTATCTGCAAGTGAGTTTTTCAATGGACATATTTTCAAGTGAGTCTGTAGTACAAACTGGGAAAAGTACATGTGGGGTGCTATGCTGTGAAATCTTTGATTGATTATCAAAATGGGTAATCTTATATTTCCAAAATGATAGACAAGTTCTAATGACCATCACTTATTATTATTATTTTTTAGTGAATAAACAAGAGAATATTTCAATTGCCATATCTCGCATATATTGTGAATAATTTCCTAGTTTAAAATTTTCGTAATTTTCATCTGCTTCTATACTTTGTTTACAGCATACACTGCATAATGTTATTTTATTTACTTACAAAAAAATAATTGTTCGTAGTAAGTGCATAAATGATCATGCTACTAAAGTATATTTTCGTTCATAATATATTAATGTTTTCTTCTTTTGTTTCTTCATTCTGATCAATAAATTATACATATTTAAATAATGAATAAGAATTCTTTCCTATTCAAACTTATAAAATTGTAAGGAATTGTCATACAGTTGCCAAGAAATTAATTTATATGTCCACGAATTTATGTTTAAACTAGCAAGGTATGTCAACATATTAAACGAATAAATGAACACGTTTTGAGGAATATAAACAATGTTATGCTGTAAATGTTATTCAAATAGATGATTTCATGTTGCAAAAAAACCTTGGGATTGTTACAAGTAATGAATTTAATTATGAAGCGCAACGTAGTTTTCAGTACAATTGGAATAAATTGATGTAAGTGTACTTAAGTGCAAAGCTATTAGTCAAACTTCAGTTAAATATGTCAACATAAGATACTTGAATTGAATTGGGAATTTGGGATGCATCGAAAAGTTTAATCTGTGGTGATAGGGAAGACGTGGAATCCTCTACTAATGAACACAGACTCGTTTGGCATGGTCATGCATAATCAACACTGTTGCTAACGTTTTATATGTTAGGGACAAAGTAAAAAGAAAGGCTCTGACAATATACAAATATGTATTGTCTAGAGAAAATACAAAATTCCCTTATTGGCTTTTTCTTAATTAAAATATTCTTTATTTTATTATCAAAATTATTTCAATTTCTATAGAATTATAAATATTTAACTGAGATATTGATTGCTCATTTACTCTTAAAATTTCTAAATTGAATGCATTTGATATATGTTTATACTTGTCCAAATTGCCAACATTCTCATGAATATAAATCTTATCACTTAAATTTTCATTAGGTTGTTCAAAATTATCTGCACATAGTTTCTTATAATTTTCACTGAAAGAGACATTCTTTTTTAACAAATTTATTCGATAACTTATTTTTAGGATATCAACTATTATACTTGTTTTTTTTTCTTTTTTCCTTTTCACTACTAGACAAATGATTTTTAGGCAACATGCAACATATATAAAATATTATAACATAATTAGACTAGAAAAAAACAAAAGCACATATATAGAATTAAAAAAATTAAGTAGGCACAACAGAATAATAGTAACTCGACCATTTATTTAATATATCAATGATATTATATATTTGCAATAAAGAAAAAAGAGCTAAATTTAATATCTTGTATTAAAAATAAAAAATAAAGAGTATGTTTTTATAATAAAAGCTATCATACTCATAATTCAATTTTGATTTTTAAAGTAATTTTGAAATATAAAAAATTAACAATGATCCACTTTTCATCAAATAGAATAGAGATTAACAACAATATCTACATTATATAAATATTAAAACCAAATTTCATCAATAATTTACAAAATTAAAAGTTATACATACAAAATCACCCAAATTTGTAAATAAAAAATGCTAATTATAACTTAGTAAATGAAAGAGAGATAATGTTTGGCCCCAAATTATACCCTAGTTGAAATGTTACATGTTCATTAAAGTACATACATAGGTGTTAAAATTGTGTTATGATTTGAATATGAATTTCATATGTCTAGAATTTTGGTCTAATAGATTATATTTAGTGATTTGGAATTAATTGATATCATTAGATAATTGAGGTATTAAGATGTATATTTGGATTAGGAAATTTTCAAATGACAAGTCAAATTGGTACATAAAAAATTAGAATGACTATGCCTATGAGTTAGTGACATTTGACATAGTTAATGCATTGATATTTGACAACGTTGGTTGAATGACAAGTGACCTAATTGAATTGTGACATTTGACTGCCACATATGAAGACAAATAGGTTGCTTTGATGAAGGACAAGTATCACACTTTCATGTGTGACATGTGGTCATTGCAAACCAAGGCACCTTGCATTCAAAGAGTTAGGTAAGTGATGAATCATCTTCACCTTTGAAGTTTTTGCAGCCTTCTCTCTACACTTTGCTTTTCTCCACTGAAACATCTTAATCCCTCTCAACTTCTAGAATTTTGCTTGATTTTAGATCGTCTTCACTTGGAATCTTTGTAAGTTACTGCGTTAAGAAGTAAGTCCTGCTATTTTATGTGGTATTGTCTTGTTAGTACTGAAATTTGCACCTTGTTCTTAAATGTCTGCTAATTGCTTGGAAGAGTTGGAATAACTATTTCTTTGGAGTTAAAATATGAAATTAATAAGGCAAAGGAATGCTAAACTTGATTGCATATTATAATATGAATTATTTGATGCTTGAATTGGATATAATATGTATTAAATCGATGGTTAATTGAGGTCTAGAGCACGATACTTGTTTAATAGCTTTTGTTTTGTATGTTGATACTTAAAATATCATGGATTGTGAGATGCTTCATGAATGATTTTTGAATTGGTTTGAATATGAATTTGATGAGGTATTAAAGCATAGATAAGATAGAATTGAAGTAAAATTGATGAAATATGGTGAAGATGTGTCGAATAGAAGTGAAGAAGTTAAGTTTTAGAAACAAACTGAAGGTTATGGTTAAGTGAACCTTCAGTTCACTCATCCCACAATCATGGGATTTATAAGGCACATTCCCATAGTTGTGGGAAATGGTTAGGAAGGTGAAAATTTTAGTTTTATGCAATTGTTGAACTATACAAGGTTAGGTCATTTTATTTGGTACATTGGGACTCAATTGGACTTGTTTAAGGTGTAAAATGAACTTAAATTGAGGTTAGATTAATTGAGTAAAAGTTAATTTAGTTATGGATTGTTAATTGATGCAATTACTTAAGGAATGCGTGGTTAGTAAATAATGTGTCTAATGTTGAAATGTATGGTATGTTCAAGGATGAATGTGTCTTTATGAACACAAATATGTTTCAAACGATTTATGTGATGTGAATTGAATATGATTGTTTGTGAATTGAAAATTTGTGTAATTATATGTAATGTGTAAATACATAATGCATTTATTGGCACATTATTGCAAATGTTTATGTTCATGAGGCATGTTAAGTTGGATATGAAAGATTATGTTAAATTCGAAAAAAATGGAATAAAGACATATATTATGCACTACATCTTTTGCATGTAATTTTGAAATCTGAAATGTTTTGTTTTAAAATTGCCAAGTCTTAGTCGTAGGTAAATAAGCATGCCTAGGAGGGTCTGCAGCTACTTTTGTAACCAGATACTAAGGTTTCTTCTGTCACTAGACACTTCGATGTCTTCTGTACCAGACACTCTGATGTCTTCTGATTTTAATCACTTCTTTGTCTTCTGTTTCAGATACCAAAAATGAATATCTTCTGTTCTGATCCCGTTATCCACTTCTATAAAAAAGATTAACAAGCTAACTTGATTTGTATTCTGTTATATACTCAGTTCTGATAAAATCAAGTTTTGTTCTGAAATAACTAAGTTCTATTATGATATAATCAGATGTTGTTTTGATACAGTTAAGTTCTGTTATGATATAATCAGATAATGTTTTGATACAGTCAAGTTTTGTTCTGGTACTTTAAAGTTTTGTTATGATATAATCAGATAATGTTTTGATATAGTCAAGTTATGTTCTGGTACTTTAAAGTTCTGTTATGATATTATGGTATTATGTTCTGATACTTGTAAGTTTGGCTTTGAAGCTAATATATCCTGCTTTGATATGTTATATTCTATTATGAGATATATATTGTTTGAATTGTGCTTTTGTATGAACAATTAAAGATTGCAGGAGATGTGATCTAATTCTGTATATATGAATATTAGATGACTGTTAGAAATAATCACCAATTTATATCTTGTTTAGTTATTTCTCCACTAAGCTTTATGCTTAGCACAGTAGTTTTGCCTTCGTGTAGGTTCTGATAAAAAGGTTTAAAGACTGTAATAAAGACAACCACAGTAGCCAAGGATATTATATTTTATTTTGGAAATATTCAGTTTGTTTTTGAGTTGTATTTAATGTAATGAGACATATTAGAATTTGTATTTTGTTTGATGGTTTGTAATAACCTTATTTCAGGTTGGATTTGGATTTAAGACTTGTATATGATAAATACCATGTGTATGTTATGTTCTGAAAGTGACCCAATTTATGAAATGCAATGTATGTTTGGAAATGCTTTAGCATGTTTTAGATTGTTTCAGTACTGTTTTGTGTGGCATTTGCATATCCTCCTGGAGATATGTGGGTGTTATAGATAAATTGAAATTGAAGAAGAAAATAAAGCATAAAAACTACAAAGTATGATATATGCGAAATGAAGAAGAGAACATTTACCGAATAAACTTCAATTTGAATTTATAGTCAATCAAATTGACATATTTCAATTTTTTTTTCGGATAAACTATAACTGAAATAAGAAATGAAAGAAAGATAAAATTATAGTCAAAATGTAATATGAGTTTCAATTCAAAAGTAGAAAATTTAACTGAGATTAAAATTTATTATACTTATAATTAAATTGCAAATTTTTACTCAATCTTCAAATCAAAAGAGCTATTGAGAAAATCTAAAATTTAAAGCAAGAAAATAAAAAAGACTTCAGAGAATAAATGAGATGTGTTTCCTACCTAGATCATAATGATGTTGATGGAGAATGCTAAGGCAAAAATTTTGAATTCAAGGCCTTCTCTTACCAAATTTCAATTTTTTCAAAAATAAATACTAACATTTAATTAGACTAATTTTATTTTAAAATGTTTGCTTCCACTATTGTTTTACTTCTCATAAAGAAGTTTTTGCATGTATGATGACAAACCAAACTATTTTTTCAAAACCAAATTGAGATTGATATTTGCGATCTAAATAATTTCTTTTAAACTTTTGAAAAAGAACAACTCTTTTCAGACCCATTTTGCTTAAGTGAAAAACTCTTATATTGTAAAATAGTTTGTGATTAGTAGGCTCTCAATAAATATGGGCTCTAAGCGAGGACCCTTTTTGCTCTTGCTGAAGGCCGGCCTATGCATAATTTATGCAACAAAATCTCCAATGAAAAATAAAATATAATGCCTCTAAATCAGAAAGAAAGAAGGTATGTTGTCTTGATATGAGTTATTATTTGGTAGATATATCCCACAACATTAAAAAGTGGAAAGTCTTCAAACTATAAACAAGGGTACCTTTTCTCGAGAATGAATTTAATCATAAACAGTCTTTACAAGAACTGTTGTGCATTGTGAAAAAAAAAGAATAAAATTCATTCTGAGCCTATATATCATCTAACTTATGTTTGATAAGGATACATATATTACTATCATCTCTCTTAAAGCCTATAGGGTGTAATTTTCATTTCATCATGGTAACTTTGCTTTTATGTATACGTACTCAATAAATACAAAAGTACTTTGTCAGCGTATTATTCCTGACAATTTAAATTTACCGAATGTAATTAATACTGTAGGCCCAATAAATATACATTCAGTTATAATTAGATTATCCACGGTTAAGTGAAAGTACTAGTGCTGTAGGACAATCGCATCTAATTATCTGAGTAAAGCTATCCATGTTTATTGACTAGGCTTGCAAAGTTAATTGACATTAATTAGAGTTAAAAATTTACTCACTTGACATAGAATTTTCATTTTTGATTGATTCGTCATGATGTGGTAGGACAATTGCACGTAAGAAAAACTTAGAACGAGTAAGATCAGGTGACATTTGTTTCGGTGATTTGGCCGCCTTCAGCTCCGCCTTCCCTGAACTGAACGTGCATTGTGCTCATGATTTGCCATTTATAAGCAATCAGTCATGGTTGCCGCTGTCAAGGAAAATAATTTACAACAACATACAGCAATGCAATACAACTGTCACAGTTGTCAAGAACGTTAGCATGGAGGATGCAAAGCCTACAGACAATCACGTACACTCACACACAAACAACCAACTTCTGTAAAAGGAATATTTTCTGTACATAACCGCACAACAACCTTTGTCTGTTAGTGCGCTCTGTCATTGTTAGACCCCGAATTTTATTCATGATGTCATTAAGTGTGAATTTTGATAATTTATTGTTTTGGGCTTAGTGTGGATTTATTGGAGTATAATTGGAATTAATTAAGGTTTAATTAAGAAATTAGAGGATTAAAAAGTGTAAGGGTATTTCGGAATGTTCATTTAAGTTGGATTTGAGTTAGGCTTAAAAGGAGGGGTAGGTTGGTCTTTGACCATGCCCTAGGTTTTATTAAGACCTAAATATAAAAAGGAAAAGAAAAGAGGAAAGAAAATAGAAATAGAAACAAAAGAAGAAGAGAGGTTGCCGTCGGTGAGGAGAAGAGAGGAAGAGAAGGATTCGCGACTTCGGCCGATTTCGAAGGATTTAGTGCTTCTGTCGGTAAGTCTACGACCTTTCTATCTTATTTCTGAATGGATTAAGCATTGAGATTGTTGGGATTAAGAGAAAACGATGGTTAGGGTTTTAGGATGAGAAATTGGGGGAAATCCCTAGATTGATGATTTTAGGATGAATCTGAAGTTGAGAATGGGTTAGAAAGGTAGTATAAGACTTGATCTATTGTCTAGATGTGATGGATTTGGTTAAAGGAAAGTATCGAAGTTGGGTTATGCAGGAAATCTGGGTTCGGGGTCGGTTCCTCGACCCAGACGTCGCGACATGTGTATGAACACGCCGCGGCGTGTGAGGAAGGGAGCCACGTCGCGACGTGTAAATAATTTTACGATTATTCGTCGCGACGTGTGAAATGCCGTGGACGTCGCGACGTGCGGCATTTGTTCGCCGCGAGGAGCAGACGTCGCGGCGAGCACGATTCGTTCGCCGCGGCGAATGACCAGACGTCGCGGCGAGCCCCTTTTGCCAGCGATTTTCATTCTTGTTTTTCGAAGCATTTTGATTATTTTTCCTTTGAATATTATTTAATTTAAGACTTGGTTTAATATAGGCAACCAAGCAGAGCAGTTTCCATCGCAAGAGGACGGACATCAGTAGTCGGATTCTCGTGCGATACTAGGTGGGTGATATACTTATAGTTATTGCGTGATTAGGCAATTTCTTGACTATGCATGAATATATGTTATCTGATATGCATGTGTAATAAATGTTTTTGATTCCATATGTCGTGTAAGAAGCATGAAATTATGATTATGAGCATGATATGCCTGGACCCCGGTCATGGCATTTTGAATAAATGAAATGCATACCAATTGATGAAATGATTTTGAACATGAATCTATGCTATTGTTTGGGTGAGAGTGGAACCATTTCGTTCGTCACATGCACGTCGACAAAAGCCTTCTCCCGGCTGCCCGCTTGTGGCATATGAGCTCCGAATGGACTCATTTCGTTCAGGATGTAAACTTCGGTTTCTTCCTTTTGTTTCCATGGACCCTCGAGCCATTGTTTTGTGCATTGCATATTTGAATTGTGCATGATGAAGCATATATCGTGACATGATGTGAATTTAATTAACTTTGTTAATTTTCGTGTATTGCTTGATATGCATGTGAATACTAGAATTGTTACAAGTACATTAGTATAATATATATATTTATACATATGCTTGATTTTGTGCTAATTGCCGATGGCTATAATTATATTAGCCACTGAGCTGTGTTGCTAAACCCATTATTTTCCCTCCTCAGGTGCAACTCAAAACCTCGGGTGATCCTTGCCAGACATCGAAGAACTCCGTAGTAGTTAAAAACTATTTCATTAAGTTAGTATTTTAGTTGGCCCACTGAGCATGTTATCGTGGAGCATACTTCACGTATTTTGGATTTTCAATTGATTTAGCATTGTGTTATGACAATAATTGTTGAATTTCATTTTTGGATTGTTATGGCATTTAGCCCCAGATTTTGGGGTGTTTATTTGAATCATTATGCGTATGATTTTATTATAAATTGCATGTGTGAATCGATTGTTGTGCAAATGTTGGGATCGGGTCCGACGGTTCGGGTCGCCCGTTGGGGCGCAGCCTGAGGGGCCGCCTCGGGATTCGGGTTACAGAGCTCGGGCCCAACAGCCCAAACTAGGTTCATCACACCTAGACATTAATAAGCGTTTAGTTACATGTAATAAAAAGTGAAATCATAGATAAATTGGAAGAAAATGAAAAGAAAACAAAGAGTTCATAATTCTAAGTCTCCCTTCTTTTTTATCGAATGTTCTTACAAGTTTGAGGTTTTATGTTGCAGTCTATTTTTGATGATTTCTTCATGTTATCTATGCCTCTTGATCAATATTGTCTTTCCTTAACAGTCTTCACGTTTAGAATCAACTCAAGAAGTTTGCTCTTCCCATTTGTCTCTATTCTGTGTCATTTATAGCAAATCATAGAGTTTTTGGGACATCCATGGGCGCATATCAAACCATATAGCTCTAAAAACAATTAAAATTATGACTTAACATATTTTGAGAGACTTACACAGCCATATACACGGCCTGGTATCTCGTAATTGCTTCAAATCTTAATTTTAGACTATAATTGCACTCAAATTCTTCCTCTTTTGATCCATGAAGGCAATTATCACCTATGAATGTACCAGAAGCGAATTAAGTACCAAATATACAAGAAAACTATAAAATATCAAGGAAAATACATCAAACATACGTAGATAATTATAGTCAAATTAGCATCTATCAATGATTGAATTGCCTATCATTAAATAATTCTTTGGAATATTAGAGACATGAATGAGTCTTTCAAAAGGCAGGTTATTAAAGACCTCATTTTAGAGAAACGTCCTATCCTAGTAGGACTACTAGAGACTAAAATAAAAAGTTGTAAACTTTAGAGCTCAATGAGATTCATTGGTAAAAGCTGGGACTTTGGCTTGAATCATGAAAATCATTATAATGGTATATAATTGTATTTTCAGACAATTGGGAGAAGGTCTAAGTGACATTACAATTTAGCTTACATCAGTATGTTCATCTTAATTGTATGCCTGTTAATTTGGGCATTTCTTTAGATGTCTCCATTATTTTTGCTTCCAATTTTGAATTTTAAAGAGCTAAAATATAGGAATATTTAACAACCATTAGCAACTCAATGGCAAATCCTTGGATCATAGCAGGAGATTTTAATTGTGTTCTTTTCCTTTTTGAAGCTCAAGGTGATATAGTTAATCTTTCTAATTTGGGCAGAGAGCTAGAAAAGGTGATCACTAAACTGAAGGTAATTAATCTGAAGTATACTAAGAATTTGTTTACTTGGAGCAACAAACAGAAAGGAGAAGCACTAATTAGGAATAAAACTTAACAAAATCTTGTCTAACCAAAGCTAGATGAGGTGCTTCCAAACTCCTATGCTCTGATTGGAGCTCTTTTATGCTCAGACCATTATTATACGAAGATCCAAGATTTTACTCCAATAAGGACTACCAATGCTCCTTACATGTTCTTCAATTTTCTTAGTAGAAAAGAAGGATTCATGGAGGTAGTTATTGAAGCTTGGAAAAGTAACGTCTCTGGTTATAAATCCTACTAGCTCATGAGAAAACTTCACTTATTAAGAGCTGAACTTAGGCAATTTTCTAATATAGGGTTCTTCAAATAGAAAGGTGACTACAAAAAGCTAAACAAGAGTTAAAAGTGATCTAAATGCCTGCTATATTGATCCTATCAAACAAGATTTGCAATATAAAGAGATCAGGAAGCTTGAGGAATATAACAAGGCACTACTTGATCATAATTCCCTACTTACGTGAGAGGCAAGCAATACGTGGATCAAGGAAGGAGACACTAACTCCATGTTTTTCCATAATTCAATCATGGTAAAAAGAAACACACAAAAAATCCACTGCTTACTTGACTACATATCAATTAGTGACTATAATATTTTGATTAAAAGATTAGTGTCTAATTTCTATGTTGAATTGTTAACTTCAAATAGTGTTATTCATATTTTTTTATGCAGGAACTAATGATATTGGTTGGACCTTTTCCCAACTAAATCAACTTAGACCTGATCCAATTGCCAGCTACAACCTAGGAAATCAAGGAAATTCTCTTTTCTCTCAATTCGAGAAAGGGCCCATAGCCTAACAGGTACAATGCCTATTTTTCCAAAATAATTGGAACATCATAGGCCAATCATAAGTGGAATTTGTTCAAGAATTCTTACATAATGGGAATATGCTGAGGAAGATCAATGCTACTCATATTTATATGATCCCCAAAATTCCTACTATCATTTCTCTTAATGATTTTATGCCTATATCTTGCTACAAATAGTGTACAACGTGATTGCAAAGCTTTTAGCCAATAAGCTTAAGGATCATCTTAAGAAACTGATTCATCTCTTTCAAGGAGCTTTTATCCAAGGTAAATCCATCTTAGATAACATTTTACGTATGAAGGATTACAACATTGAGAGTACTATCATATGTTGTGTTATAAAAGTAAACTTCACTAAAGAATTTGACACCATTAATTGGAACTTCATTCTCAACAGTCTAGAGTTCCTTGGTCTCCTTCCAAAGTTTCTCTCATATATCATAGATGTTGTTCATCCCTTTCTTATAGTGTACTTATTAATGGCTCCCCTTCTACTCAGTTTAAAGGACAAATGGGGTAAGGTAGAGGGATCCTTTATCTCCATATCTACTTGCCATCTCAATGGAAATTCTCAAAAAAATTATCAAATCAAATACTAATGGAAGCCTTGATTTTGCTTGCCATTATAAAACTCATCTCAATTTTGCTAATGATTTAACATTGTTTTATACTACTGATTTGAAATCCACGTCACTTTTGGATAAATCACTAATGGAGTTTTGTAAGATATCGGGTTTAAGAGTTAATTCTATGAAAAGCAAGACATACTTCCTTGAAGTTGTCCCTAACACTAAAAGTTTGAAAAACAATTTTTATCTAAGTATATAAAATCTTCCCTTCAAATATTTAGGGGATACTAATCTCATCCAAGAAGTTATAGATATTTGCTTGCTTTTGAAAGTGTTATCATGGTTATATATCTTTGGTTCTTGTTCTTCTACATACGCGTTCTATATGAATTTAGGAAAATGATTGGGAGCCACTATTTTGGTGGGATAGTTCATATTGACTAAATTACCCTTGCATACACAGCAACCTACTTATAGTTGTGTGGAAATATAGACCATAATTACAATTCCAATTCCACAAAGGAGCAATAGGTGATTTGTGGTGTAAAAACAGAGGGTCTATTGTATATCCTGTAGATAATTCTTGTTTCATAAACATGTCTGAAATGAGAAACTTGCTAAAAATATTAGTTTCCTAGCTTTTCTCCATTGAAATACTTATTCATTTTATAGATAAAACAATTTTCTATAAGTATAAATTTGTAAAATAAATATTACAATATAATATGTAATTATTTCATACTACTACCGTAACACTACTTTACTGTGTTAGGAATAGGATACATGTGTGTATGATGTAATAGTATTAAAAAAAAATTACATTTGAACTTTGAAGTGAAATGAATAAATTTTAATAAACAAAACTATTATGACTCTTAGTCTTGGATTATTGCTTTGATGGTAAATTTTCTCAAATAATTAGAATTGGTTTTAGATATATCATATATCATCATTATTAAATCTTTGAATTATATAATGTTAGCGTAAATTTTAATATGATAACCAATGTGATAATAAAAATTAAAATTAAATAAAGTTCTGTTGGGAAATAGAAGATTTGTCCAATCACCAAAACAATCGATTGGGTTACCTAATGTTTAATATTATTTAGTTATTACATAGTTTTATGTTACATTTATATTTATTAAATTTCTTTAAATTTTAATGTAACATTATTTTATAATTATG
>JANSVB020000033.1:5014701-5028315 GCA_025504935.2 Erythroxylum haughtii
AAAAAAGTCAGGCAGTATACCCCGGATAGAGAAAGAGAACCATATCTGTTTTACCCTAGGGCAGTCGCGCATAACATGGAGGGAGGATTCATCCTCCTGACACTGGGGGCACCTAGCAGAGGAAGTCAGATGACGACGAAGCCGCTGGTGATTCGTCAACAAACGGTCATGAGTCAGAAGCCAGAAGAAGGATCTGATGTGTGGAGGACCGGCCTATTATCAAAGAGTCTGCCAAGAGAAAGGAGCCTCTGGGAGAGCCTGCGCCATAATCATAGAGTACGCTGAAGCGGTAGTGAAGTGTCCGGATTTCGATCGCCCCCAAGTCATTGTATCGGGGCCGAAGTAGAACTTGGGCGGCAAAACACCTGCAATAGACATGCAAACAAAACGAGGAAGAAAATGTCGAAATTTATCCCAGCGCCAATTACGATATCGTGTTCATTAATTCTTGAAGACTGTATTGGAAATCAAACAAACAATGCAACCCAATTGAATTAGGCCCCGCGCACGCTAAACCCCCTCGATCAAAATCAAAGCTTTCCTATTCAGACTCAAAAATTTATCGCCATCCAAGCATAGCTGACTTCACCACACCAAAAAAGACCATAACTCTTCTTCTTGTTAAATAATAACCGAACCCAACGCCTGCTAAGATCCTATCTCTTGACCAGACCTGCCATAATGCCATTGACGTTTTAAGAGGACGTGAAAGCAACACAGTTCCTTATATACGCACGTCTTCTACAAGAGAGTACATTGTCATTAATTGACTCCTATTTCTGCTCTTTTGGATAATGATTAATGAATAGAGCCATCGGCGATTGCTTACTGATTTAACTCAATTGGATGTTACTCTACAATTTGATCAAATTAAACAAATTACTTTGTAGATGTAATAATCACAATGAAAAATTGGAGCTTCTTATTATATATTTATATATTTTACTGTCAATATAATTTAATTATCTATTATATAATAATATATTCATATTATAATTTAATAATATAATCTTTATACAAAAAGTGAAAAAGATTATTCAATTTAGTCTGCAGCCACTAACCTCAGTTGCTATAGTTGCTTAATTCGGCTGTATACTATCTTCCTTTAACAGTATTTGAGCAACTTAATATTTATTTAAAATCAACTAAATTGCATAAGAATCCTTAAATGAACATGTGTTCCTGATTACTAAATGATGCACATCTATACAATTAAACTCATGCCAGTGCCTCAAAAGTTTCCTATATAAAATTGTAATATTGTAAATTATATGTAAATATTATATATATCCACTTATTATATATTACTACACTGATTTTGGGGGCCACAATAAAATCATTTATTCTTAATCTGACCTCTTAAACTTGTTTTGTTCATGAAAGACGCCATCACTGCGAGATTGCCGGAAATTAACACAAACAAGTGGAAGAAAAACTATTTTGTCTCTTTGAACTAAAATGTTGAACAAGCTTGGAGCTTGCAACAGCATCTGTGCAACAATGAATCAGCTCTAATCATATATACGCTATGAGATGTCTCAATCATTCAACAGAAGACTTGGGCTTCGGCTTATTATACGCTTTCAGATATTATCATGGTTTCAACATAACTGCTTTTGAGGCATCCAGATGGTTAAGGCGGCAAGTTCCAATAAGATATTCCGGAAGTTCCTCTTCTGTGTTTGCCTGTGTTAGAAACATCGCCACGTGAGATGGGTAGAGAGATACAGAGATAAAATGCACAGAAGCACTGATACTGGTAAATTACATACACCAGCAACTCTTGCTTTTGGCCTACGATTATCAACAATGTTTCTCAAACATAATCAGTCTCTCATGTGCGAACTTTTGCTATTTTTTTATCTTTCATCGTTCTCTTCAAGTCAATGGAAAGAAAAAACTGTAGTTTACCTGAATCAAAAATGCCATTTCAATGACCAAGTTGCTGAGATAACCAAGAACGAGACTGACCACACCCCTTGCAACTGTCGACGACCCAATGTCAACGCCAAGCTGAATGAATGACAAAATTATGCATTAGCAATCATTTTCCATTGACTGTCTCTCCTCAGTTTGGTTAGTTGATTGCATCTCATCAACCAAGGGATAAAAGCGGTAATTTTTGGTCCAATTTCATAACTTTCCGTCCCATGCTGCAATCATATAATTATCTGATAAGATTACCTCTATATAGTTCTTTCCGACAAAATAATTCATCTCCAGTGCTTGCCCAATCAGGCATGCTTTCTTTCCTACACTCTGCTTGACTATCCACGAACCCTGAAGAAAGCGGAAACCAAGTCACATGAGCTAAAATTAGAAGCTTTTCAAAGATATTCATGACAAGAACAATGGTGCAAGTTAGCCATGAAAAAAAATTTCGAAAACAGGCAAGGCCTTGAGTTCAAGAACTTAAAAACAAAGTTTAGGTGAAAAAAATACAGACTAAAGTACATCCTGAAAGAGAGGAAAGCAAGGAAACAAAGTAACCAGTCACTATATGTGAGCATTAAAAATCAACTACTAAAACCCAAAAGGCAGAAATAGAGAATTCCAGTCATTTTCCAATTAGAAAATGTATTAAAATCAGTTACACTGTGTTAGGATCCAAAATCCTAACAGGCACTATTCCAGCAATCCACAAAGGAAACACCAAGAAACTCAAGCAATGAAACAGAAAGCAAAACAGAGAAGAAGGAAATATGAAAAGAAACTTAAGGCAGTCGTATATTGATAGGCTAATCTTCGAGGGCTAGCCAACCTCCTCAATACAAGATCCTCATAACCAATTCTCAGATATCCCCCTCATCTGTCCCACACTACCCCTTTTATTCCCTCCTCTCTAACTAACTAACAAACTCAGCAACAAATCTCTCACACCCCTACACACTCTCCAATTACTGATCTGCCCCCTCCCTGCAAATCGTCGAGCTGCTCATCATCCTTTAATAATATATGGAATTGCTTCTCACTGCATCTGTGTCCTGGTCCGTACTTGGCGTCGCATCGGTAACAAAGGCCCTGCTCCTTCTTCCGTTGGATCTCCTCAGCTGTCAGACGCTTAAATGGATAAGGAGAGTCCCTCCGTTGTGGTTGTCGCCCTTCGAACATCCGATTTGGGTAAGGGTTCACCCTCGGACTGGGTGTGGTGGGAGGTGGCGTCGACCGATTTCCCTCTAAGGGTCGATTAGGGCTCCCGAGCATCATACTTGGTAAAGGAGAAATGACGGTATTTGTATCGTGGGTAGGGTAATTTTTATTACCCATTTCTCCACCCCCATACTCGGTTAACCCACTTTGGGTTCTAGCTCCCTTAACGGGTTGGACAGATGGATTCCAAAGGGCCCAATTCCTACCTTTAGTCACCAACGCCATCTCCATCATCTGTACCAGCGAATCGGTTGATATCAGCTGCAACTCCATCTTTATCTCTTCCTTCAACCCATTGATGTAGGCTGCCGTGACCACCTCTGCTGGAATTTCTCTTAACATCGACGACACCATCTCGAACTCTCGATTATACTCCGCCACCGTTCCCAGCTGATGTAACCGCATGAGAGCTGATAAAGGATTGCCGGCCTGAGCTCCTCCAAATCTACGCACCACCGCTGTCTTGAAGGTCGACCAATCCTTCATCGGCGACCACCCTTCTCTCCACAAAAACCAGCTCAAAGCCTCTCCCTCCATACACACTGCTACTGCCGCTAATCTCCTTGCTATTGAGATTCCATTCAAATCAAAGTACCGTTCCACTTTAAACAGCCACCCCAACGGATCTTCTCCGTAAAATACCGGAATTTCCAACCTTCTATGAATTTTCTCCCTCATCATCCACTCATCGTCCGTAGGTATTTCTGCTTGACTCCTCGAATCGGTAATATCATCTACCTCCCCTCGCTGTGCTTTCTCCCGGTCTCTATTCCCTAATGACTCACGGATCTGTCTCATACATTCAAACAAGGATGCAATATCTCCGACCACTTTATCGACCTTGTTCTCTACCGTACTCATTTTTTCATCCACTGTCCCCAGATCCTCCGTCAACTTCAACATCTCCCTTTCAATGTTGTCAACTCTAGAATCCATTCTGGTCACTACCATCCCAGTCACTCAACTGCTCTGATACCAATTTGTTAGGATCCAAAATCCTAACAAGGTCCAATCACAGCAATTCACAACAACACAAGAATGACAGCAAAGTAACAATAAGAAAAATAGAATAACGAAGAGCTGAAGAGAATGTCAATGTTTTCTGTGTATTGATATGCTAGACTTTTAGGGCTAGCTAACCTCCCTAATACAAGATGATCATAACCAAATCATAGCTGCTCACACCCGTCCCCACACTATGCCTTTTATTCCCCTCCCCCTAACTAACTCTCCAGCTCAGCATCATATATTTCTCCTCACAACCCCTCCACATTCTCCTAATTACTGATCTGCCCTACCTCTCCTCTTCCTACTATACTGATGGTTATAGCGAGTCTCAACAAAATACCATGTTAGTAAGAAAAAAAACGAAAGCAATCTAACCTGCAAGTTATGAACTATGCTGTTAGAAATAATTTGTATAGCATCAAAGTCAACTTCTAGATCTTTTCCATCATCAAAAGAATTATGGGAAGGAAAAACTTTCGCATAACATTCTCTCTTTGATGAAAATTTGGAAAAAAAAAAAGAACTTGAGACATTTTTTTAGACATTTGATTACAAGATATGCATCCAAACCCATTTGGTAGAAGATGAGAACAGATAGCATTCATCTGTTGACTTTGGACTTTTGGGAGCAAGGTCAGTAGACAAAAAAGCTTTTAGGATGTGATGCAATAGACAACAAAAATCTTTAATTTAGAGAGATAATTGAACAATCGCTAGTTTCATGATTAGAAGTTAGAACAACTCAACAAGACTTCTTTCCACCTGATCCCTGCCTATAATTTACAACATTTGTATTATCATGATTATCAAGAATTTAAGAACTTTATTTGAAACACTATCTAAATTCTCAAAAGAGCATAATCATGTAGGGGATTGATGAGAACAGACATCAGTCATCTATGCAAATGCAATTAGATATTCTTACTTATCAGTAAGCCTTTCAATCCGCACTCGAATGGTGGAATTTGTCAATGTCTTAAAAGCATATATTTTCAGCTCACCATCAAAGGACGAGCAAACTTCTTCTGCTATTGCTAATGCTTCTTTGTCCCACCATGTCCCAGCAAGGGCAATTCCACCTCCTCCAGCTCCATCCCCAACCTTCAGGAAGGATGAAAAATATGTGACCATACTGTCTAATTATACCTATAAGACTAAGGACACAAGAAACACTCATAGAAGCTTACATAGAGCTCTGCTTCATCTTCCAGTAACTCATCGTCGAAATCATCATCATCATCATCACCATCCATCAATGTCTCTATTGGATCAAGAGTTCACTTAGAAGGCTGGCATATTACCGTAAAAGTGTATGTAAAAAGCCAAGTGCAAAAGAGAGGAAAGTAGCATCACAGAGACTGCATGGTTCAGCCATTAGTTCTGCAAGCAAAATAATCCTTAAGGATCCATATTAGCAAGTTATATCATTTGCATCACATAATTATGTGATATATACTAAAATGCGGATTCACATTCCTACTGAATCACGATATGGTTTTTGATGAATTAGAAAATCTATGTAAGATTAAACTTGCTTGTTTAAAACGTGGAATACAAATACTCAACTGGGTTTGCTGACAATCAAAGGAAAAAGGTTTGCAGCTTAACCAATAAGCTCATTAGCTAATATTTTAATGAGAAACGCCAAAATGACGATAACAAACTTCAATGATAAGCAGTTGCTGATAAGTTGGACGCCCCTAACTCCTTAAGATCAACATAAACAATAGTAGGATACGAAATTTATTAATGTTTCATGTCATAAACTAATTACTTTGCCCCCTTAACTGCATCAGAACTATCTGAATTCTTTTTTTCATCCTCCAAACTTTCCGAAAACTAAAATTAACAACTTTACCACCTTAACTGTATTAGCTATCTTAAGAAAAATAAATAAATTCCATGGAAAGACATAAGATTCAAAATACAAAGTGAGAACATAAAACTAGAAAGAGAACAGAAGAAAAGAACTTTAGGCTCGCTGTAAAGAGAATAAAGAGGACAGCCAACGAAAGTACCATCTTCAAAGTCATCAAAAAGAAACAGCTCTTCTTCTTCATCGTCATTATCAAAAGATACTTCTTCAACTAATGAAGGCTCGAGAGTTGGGTCAGTCTGCGATTTTCTTTTCCTGGCACGAAGTAGACAAGGCTTAACTGGAATTTTATGAGCCGGGTATGTCCAAAACGGAAATCGGCAGACAAGGTTTCGAATAGAAGGCCTAAAGGAGAAAGCATTCACTGTTGGAACCGAGACTACACCAACTCCGGAGTTCCAACTTGATACTAGCTCCATAATTTTCAGCTCTAGAGAAACCAAAAATAAATAGATAAAAACAAAGCAAGTATTGAACTTAAAAGGTTTTGGGATTTGCCATTGAAGTGAATACGAAAAACGAATGCAAATTGCCCGGAGACGTAGAAATGGTTCTGTTGCCTCTTACAGCGGGTGGCAAGCGACGGTTGCGGTGGAGCTGCAGACAGCTCGGCGTAATTTCTACTTCGTGACTTTGGGGCCAAACGTCGTCGTCCGTGAGAACTTTCTAGCTTCTAATTACAGTTCAATTGAGATTTGAGAATAAATTGTAAAATTTTTAAATAATTTGTAATTGAACATTTATGAGAATTACTATAAATTTTGAAAAATAATAATTCTGACCTATTACTTTCTTACTGCTACTCAATGGCTTATTTACAATTATTTTTATAAAAGATTCAACAAAATCTTACTAATATATTTATAAAAACGAAACAAATTAAATATCCAATAATAAAATGAGGTTTAATCTTTTAATCACATAGTTTTAAACTAATATTTAGTTTAATATTCTTCCCTAAATTGTATGTGATATAAATGTTATAATAAAAGGCAAATTTATTTAAGGAAAAAAGAATTATAAGCTTAATTTTGCTTTATTAGAAAATAAAAATATTTATATTTTATATTAATTTTGGGTAATTAAAGAATAATAACAATCTTTATACAAAGTTTAGTAATTTTGATTAGGTTCCATAACTTTTCACTGTATAATTCCAAAAAAATATAAATCTTTTTAATCAAAATTAAAATTTTAATTAAATTATACAATTATTAAATTTATATTGATTACTTTTCTAAAATTCATATATTGAAATTTCAAAAACAAGAACATACAAATTCTTTTAATCTTTGTCTAGTATCACGTATATTTAACAATAATAAAATTATAATTAATTTATTAGAGAATAATTTTTAAAGTTACTATTTATATTAGGTTTCTATAACTTTTTTGATTATTTTTTAATAACATAAGATTTTTTAATACAAGATCTGAGTTTCAATCAAGATGCGTTATGCTTATCTGAAAGAATATTTCTTGGACTTTAGGACTAATTCTTAAAATTATTCGTTTATTATTTTCTTTTTGAAATTCTGATAATTTCAATTAAAGACTCTACTTACCTTAATCTATTATATATTAAAAATTCAAAACAATATTTAGACCTTAAATTTGAATCTAAATTCTGACAAATTAAATTTTTAAATATTTTGTGTTTTGACACCTAGTAAATATTTCTCCTATTTATCAATAAATAAAATTATGATTATTTGAGATTCTAAAAGATGTTACAATGTAATATATACAAGTTTAATAGATATTATATAGAATAGATACATCTTAAATATATTATTCTCTATCACAACCTAAACTTTATTCATTATATCTTTAATCCAAAGGTTAAAAATTAATGTCCTTAAGTTCAAATATTTTTTAGAAGTAATGAAATTAAATTTACAATATTTTGAAATGATTTAGATTCTAAAATTAAGACACTTTTATTGGATAACTATACAATTTTAAAAATAAAAAATCATATTTAAATGAATTTACTTTCAATTCAAGTAAATTTGAAATAACTGGGCATAGTTCACTTTGACTCTCAATCTAAATATCATAAAATATTCATAATTGTATTGGTCCATGTAAAAAAATTACCAACGCACACTGTAATATTTATCAAAATAGTGTTGCTTTGCTTGCATCAATCAGGTCAACAATTGTAAAAAGCGAGTGAAACCGCGCAGCTGATTATGTAACAATTTTAATCTTTACCATTAAATTTCATAAATGCTTCCTGGAAAGGAACCCCATGAATCTGTTGCCCTTTCCCATAGGACATTAACTATTTGGCAATATTCAATTCGTGTATACTAGAGTATAAAAGAATAACCAATTACAAAGATGGAAGAGACTGAGTGGTGATAATGGAAGGTGGTGAAGTAGCAGTTGAATTATCTGTCCAATTCTTTTCACCCCAGTGCCATAGCATGCTTTCCCAGAAACAGAACTCCTCGAAGCAAGTTTCCAGACGTCTGTCTTTTATCTTAATCTTCCAATGCCCATCAGTATAATTGGCTTTCTCAGCTTGTCTCCGATCCCACTCTAATGCTGCCTTCTGCTTCGACCTAAGCAAGCAATACTTATGTAGGTTTTCTGGCATGGCATCATGCACCTTCCACCATGTTTTGTGAGCAACATCACTAGCGAACTCCTGCAGAATGTCCACATTCCAGTTGCAGTCATAGTCCCTGAAGCACAACCATGGTTTATAACCCAAATAGTGGATAACATAAAGGATTGGAGGATCAGCTCCAAAGAGATGAGTTTTCATCTGTTTCTTCTCTTCCTCATCACCCTCCCAATAGTGTTTCAAGAAGTTCAAGTGTTTAGGGATACGGTGCCACCATGTGAAGATCTCGTTCAAATACCCCTGGTCCCCACCATTGTAGGACTCAATCTCATTTATGTGATCCATTAACAACTGAAATGTACAATTCGATGGTTCAATTACCATTACACCCGAGTTGAACAGGGTAGCATTATTCCCTATAGCAGTTATCTCAGGCATCTCAAACAAGAAATCAATATTTCTCAGTATAAGCAGGTCTGCATCAATGAATATAATCTTGTCATACTCTGTCAACTGCCACAGACGAAACTTGCTGTAGTTCCATTCATTATAAGCATCTTTTTCAGCTTTTGGGTTTCTAATTCTTTTGATTATATGAACTTTCCAACCTGCAGCCTCTAAACCTCCCTTATGATACTCACTAATTGAGTTATCAACCAGTATGACAAGATCACGGGTTGAACCAGACATGCGAATGCTTTGAGCAGCCACAATGGCTCCACAAACATACACATGTGCAGAGTGCAAGATTGTTGCATAAGCTTCTCTGTTGGCTCGTCCTGAGTAGAAATATTCTGTTCGGAAAATATTCAGTAAGATTGACTTCTGAGTTTTACTTAATAAAACCAGAACATAACACACTTCAAAATCAGGATCACACAACTCAATGTTTCTCAAATAGTTTAACCGATCATTCAAGATGCACTATGCTTTTGGATTTACACAACTAAAGAAGTAGCCAAATACCTCAGATTACTACTTTCATCCACATGATCAAGCAGATGAGTGTTAATTTAACTAGCTAAGAAAAGCTAATCTCACTAAGGACAAGGGACCCATTGCAGCATAAAGCCCCGAGGGACAAAATCAAGACCAATCAGATTCCAATGTACAACAAGAGGAGATGAAATAACGGGGAAAAGGCACCAAATAAAATATAAGGAGAATTGATAAAAGTTAATTGACTGACCTTTAGCTTTCATTGGAACTGCAAGTTCACACGACCCTGCTGGGAGTTGTAGCTTTGCTCTCAATGTATTGAGATCAGGTTCATACAACCAGACATTGCCTTCATGCAAAATAAGTTCCTTGCAGGTGAACAAATTCGGGGTTGGTAGGCAATCAGTCACCAAGAGCACACGCACTGGACGATAGCTTTTAGCTGAAGCAGCAACCCCTGCTGCAGCTAACTGCAAGTGTAAACGGGCTACATCTCTTGACCATCTTCCTGCGTTGTTGCATGGAAGCTTGACAGCAATAAGATCAATCCGGGGTTTTCCAGGAGCTTTAACACTGGGTAAAGAAGGACAAGTTGGAACCTCGAATGCTTCGTCTTCATCTATCCATTCAGGGTATAGGGATTCCCACGTTATATTTTTTGCTGCATACTTCAGGTTCAGAACAACATGCTCAATATCTGGTAGGAACTGGCCCCAGTTATCAATCTCACTGGAATTAAAATTTAACAAGCCAATTCCTTGATAGTCTTTGGTGTCATTAAGTCTGTCGATAATATCGGAAATCTGGTCCCAATCAACCTCCGAAGTTGAGGTATAACGAGGATCCGAAGCAACACCATCCCTCACAAAACTCGCCCTGATTGCATTGAAATTTTAATTTCAACATAACACAAAGATAGGAAAAATACCAATTCCATCATGCCTTGTATCTAGAATTCATTCAGAAGACTCGTCAAAATTACAAGATATGCGCATACTCATATGGTTATTGGCGAAGGGTAAGAACTAATTGGAAACCCCACTAAAGAAAGAAAAGAGAAGAAAGAAACAATTGACAAGTGAAATTAGAAGAATTTAAAATATAGCGAACCGGGCAACGGAGGAGGAAGGATGATCTGCAACGTAGACAGGTGGAGAATGGTAGAGCGTAACTAGAGTCCCCAATGCAATGATTAGGAGCACAAGCTTCAATGTAGAAACCTTGCAAATAAGATTCTTATATTGAGAAGGAAACTGAATGGCCTTTTCCACATCTCTAAGATCCCTATCTCTTAAAGACCTCCTTCCGCCATCTTCACTGTATGTCAGAATTGCACAAATCACTCATTTCAAGTACTTTTTTACAAAAAAAAAAAAAAAAAGTGATTCGTAAACTAGGTCATGATGAGATCACTGAAACAACACAACTGAAAATAATGAAAAAGAGAGAGAAGAGAGGGACGGACCAAGTATTAGAAGTAGAAGAAGTGAGTCGGTGTCTGGGCTCAACAGAGCTGGGGGAGGTGGCGCCTCTCATTGTTGGAGGAATGTTGCGTAATTTCTACTTCTATCTCATTTCTTTCACCTGCTCATTGTTGACGTTATTATCTCGCAACCCAACTTCAATTTTCTACCCTGACGTAGAGAGAGATTCGCGGGTCTCTGGTCTGGGAATAAATGAGCTGTGGAAATCTGAACCCTTTAGATTCTCTTTCTGGTTAATTCGGCGTTATTTGCGAGGCTGCGAGAGGGGCGGTGGCGCACTTTAAGACACAAGAAAATCAGACGACTTCGATTTTGCAGCAAAAGTAAGATATTAAAACTTCTCTTCAACATGCCTTTTTGTTAATCTTTAGTTATTTGAATGACAGAGACGGAGCAGCATTTGGGTAAGTCAAGGTAGGTTGGGGTTTGGTGGGTGTGAGCTATTCAAATGAAGGGGTCTAATCTAATCATCACGGTTCATGGATTGGTGGAAGACTTTGATATGCTGATGAAAGCAAATAAATATAATCGCGGTTAGGAGCATTATCATGCAACTGGGGATCAGATCGTACCCAATCCGGTGGGACCACCAAAACAATAATCACTCTGTCTAATTTTTAAATTCAACAAAAATTTGTATAGTTGATTTTTTATTTTCATAATTTATGAAACTATAAAAATTGAATTTCATTTTTTGCCAATAATATAATTTTATTATTAATTAAGTGATAATATTAATTTCATAATAATAATAATAATAATATTTATTTTAAAATTTAAAATAAAAGTACTTTAAACTTGATAGCTATCTAATAAATATACCAAATTCCAAAATACATAAAATGTTAAGAATTAGTATTAATTTTAAATATTTAATTATAAATAATTTAAGAATAAAAGTATATTTTAATAAATAAATATTATTTTATAATAAAATTACAATTTATTATTTATTCTTAAACAAAAATATAGTCAATTTATTAATAAATACTTTGGAAGAGACTCAAATAAAAATAATTATAGAACTAATTTATATTTAATATTTTATTATTAATAGCCAAAAGAAATAATGATTTTGTAACTTTGTCCTAATATTAATTTTAGTGCCCAAAATTTGAAACTATTTGTTAGTTGCGTAAATAATTTGAAAATCATTAGTCATTTCTTACGTGTATGGTACTATTGTCAAGTCGAAACTCTAAATGAAATCTTAAACACTGAAGATTTAAGATTTAAAGAGAATATGATGAAAAAAAGAAAAGTACTACTTGTGAAAATGGAAAACGCTTTCAACTCCACTTATACAGATGTTCATCCTGTTAAGAGAGTTCGTATCAGGGAGAGGGAAGAAGACCCCCTCCTCCAACTCCGACTCTACCAAACAATCCATTAAGTTACAACGCAGTGGTTTTAGACAACTCCGAAACTGTCTCAGGCAAAAAGGATATGGAATGGCCGGAAGATGAATTCATTGAATTGGATGAAGGAGATATCGCCGTCATTCAAGGCAAATACGGCTTAGGACTCGAACTGTCGAGCACGTTTAAAGGAAAACTATATCACGCCTGGGCTAATGTAGTGATCATCAAATTACTAGGTAGAAAGCTAAGTTTCAACATGCTCAAAACAAGATTAATTGCATTATGGAAACCAAAAGGCCCCTTGAAATTGGTTGATCTTGACAATGATTTTTACCGTATAAATTTTAAGGAAGAGGACGACTACATCCGCACCCTTACCCAAGGCCTGTGGGTACGCTAGTCAAGCCCTCTCAGTCTAACCATGGTATCCGTCCTGGTAAAATCACCCATGTGATGGCATGGGTGAGATTCCCTGAGCTCTTTGTCGCTCGTTACCACCCTTCGATTCTCAATGCTCTGGGCAATCTGGTGGGGAGAACAGTTAAAATAGATGGCAACACACAACTCACTCACCATGGAAAGTTTGCTAGGGTAGCGGTGGACCTGGATCTCAGCTCTCCACTTCGGGCGTTTGTCGAATTGGATGGGGAACCGATTAAAGTCGCTTATGAGGGTCTCCCTCAAATCTGCTTCACATGTGGATTGGTCAGACATGGAACTGTGGCCTGTCCTTCACAGCCCCTCGCTCCACCTGAACCAGAGACCCCCGCTGATGGCCCATCGATGCATGCCCAACCTGCAAGTCGCGACAAAGCTCTCACTGGAGAAGAAACTTACTGGAACTTCGAACCTTGGATGTAGGTCCAAAGACAATCGCGTCGTCCTCCGAAGCTCCCCAAACTGCACCTCCATGAGTCTGTCCCTGCCTCCGACCAAGAGGGCCTCCCGGGTTTGCTGTTGGGTCCCGAAAATCTTATTTCTTTTATTATTTATTTATTGATTTACTTGATTTATTCTTATTTTTTCTTCTTTAATTGTTTTAATTATGTGTATATATATTGTAACATCCCACCCTCGACAGGAAGGGTAGGTCCGTAATTTAGCAAAGGATAAGAGTGACTGGGACTAATTAGGAATGTTCATACATACTGGTATTTGTGAACAGTGAATTTTTGCACATGAAAAATAACTGTACATGCATTCATGACATTCCCGGTATTT
>JANSVB020000033.1:5065582-5076774 GCA_025504935.2 Erythroxylum haughtii
TCTCCTCCTTCGGGAATTCGACTTGGAGATCAGAGATAAGAAGGGGACAAAAAATATGGTGGCGGACCATCTCAGCCATTTGACAAAGGAAGAAGGTGATATCCTTCTACGAGAAACCTTTCCGGATCAGTAATTATTTTCTGCCAATGCGACACCACGATGGTATGCAAACATTGTCAACATTTTAGTTACTAACAAATTACCTGTTGGTTTGTCAAAGGCTCAGAGGGATAAGCTATAGAGTGAAGAGAAGTATTACGTATGGGATGGTTCGTATCTTTGAAGGCATTGTGTAGATCAAGTTGTCAGGAGGTGTGTACCAAAAAATGAATCATCATCAATGTTAGCCTTCTACTATTCATACGCTTGCAGAGGACATTTTGGAGTGAAAAGGACAACCCATAAAGTTCTAGAGAGTGACTTCTACTAGCCAACATTGTTCAAAGAAGCATATACCTTATGTAAATCCTGTGATAGATGCCAATGGTCAGGTAACCTGTCTCGTAAAGATTAACTGCCATAAACTCCTTTACTTTTCTGTGAAATTTATGTCATTTGAGGCATTGATTTTATAGGGCCTTTCCCTCCGTCCTTTGGCTTTACTTATATATTACTTGTGGTTCATTATGTTTCTAAATAGGTGGAAGCCAAAGCCACTAGGATTAACGATGCAAAGGTTGTTGTAGATTTTGTCAAGGTTAACATTCTTTCTAGGTTTGGGATACCAAAATCCATCGTTAGCAACAAAGGGATCCACTTCTGCAATAGGGTAATGGAAGTAATGTTTAGAAAATATCACATCACGCACAAGGTTTCTACTGCTTATCATCCCCAAACCAACGAGCAAGTTGAAGTCTCAAATCAAGAGATCAAGTTAATCCTGGAGAAAACCGTGCAACCAAATAGGAAAGATTGGAGTGTAAGACTAGAAGACGTATTATGGGCCTACAAGATGACTTACAAAACACCAATTGGGATGTCGCTATATAGGCTAATGTTTAGGAAGCCATGTCATCTTCAATTACAATATAAGGCATATTGGGCTATCAGAAGATGCAACATGAACTTGGATGATGCCGAAGTGCATAAGAAGTTGCAGCTTCAAGAGTTGGAAGAGATGAGGAATAAGCCATATCAAAATGCAGTGATATATAAGGAGAGGACGAAAGATTTTCATGATAAGACGATTTCAAGGAAAAGCTTCTCGGTGGGCCAGAAAGTGCTACTATATCATTCCAAACTCAAACTCTTTCTAGGTAAGTTGCTTTCTTGTTGGGTTAGTCTGTTTGTTATCACTCATGTCTTTCTTTTTGGTGCAGTAGAGATACGGAGCCTCAAAATTGACAAGACGATCAAAGTGAATGGTTATAGCTTAAAGTTGTATTATGAGGGCTTCCAAATGGAGGATTTAGAGGTATTGATGCTGGAGGATATGACTAGTGTCACTTGATGCACGCTACTAGAGGTCTAGCCAATGACATTAAACAAAGGCGCTACTTGGGAGGCAACCCAAGGGGGGTTAATTTCTGTCTTCTACATTTTGGCATTTGTTATTTTTGTTAACTATTCCATTTTTTGCATTTGATTTTAAATTGAGGACATTGTAAGTTTTAAGTGTGGGGGTAGGGTATAATAGTTTTTATGCATGTTTTTTAGCTTAAATGTAGCTTATGTGACTTCTTAGGTAGCTTTCAAAATCAAATGATCAAAATCGAAAATTTTCTTTTTTTATTTTCCTTTTAAGATTATTTAGTCATAATTAAAGTGTGATTTGATTAGTAAAACCCATAACAAAATTTGGCATGTACTTTTGCTCTTATGATTTGTTAATGTGCATTATTTTTAGAAGAGCGGTGACTAATGTAGACAAAAATTAGTGAGATTTTGAGCTGTATTAGATTGACATATCTATATCAATCTCACTGTTTTGTTTGTTGTATGTGACCTTCATGACATTTACATCCTTACTTTGCGTTGATTTTTTATTCGAGATCGCATTTTTATCACATGCATTTTTATGAAAGTGATTAGCCATTCTTTGTTAATTACGAGCTACATTAGTCAAATAGCATACCCAACTATGTGAATTTTTCTTTGGTAACCCCTTTTGAGCTTTATTATCCTTTTCTTTTGTATAAACCACATTACATACACCTAACTAAATGCCCTACCCAAGTCTGAAAGCTAGTGGAGCATTTGTTAATTCTTGATGAATGTGATTGTGCAAAAGCCTAAGTGTAGGGGTATGCATACATGTGAGTTGGTTATATTTGTTAAAATTTCATGTTATGAATACTATATTGGTGTAGCTTCTATCACTTCTACTTTTGAAAAAAAAAGAAGAAAAAAAGAAGTGAGTTTGAATAAAAAGTATCAAGGAGGAAATATAATTGATGTGAAAAGTTGTTAATTAATAGTTTATCCTCCTTAAGTTGTATTGATTGGGTGTTTGAATTTATTGTATATGATTAGATGGAGCACTCTTATGTTATGCTAATATGGCTTATGATGTGAGAGCTAAATTGAGTTGTGAAACATAGTTGTTGTATTCTTTATGGCTGACGATACCCAGTTTTGAATGAATGTTAACTTACGCATTTGATATCTGATTAAGTGTTACTTTTGCTTTATTATCTTAATGGCTTTTATGCTAAATTACCTAAAATACATCCCACCTTATCCTTACCCACATTACAACCATAGAAAAGTCCTTTGATTCATGATTATGTATGTGACTTTTAGTGGTGGAGAAATGAAATGATATGCAAAGTTATGGATTATTGTGATCATGAAATATCTTATTTAAACACTTTTTGTCCAAGTCTACCTCTAGATTACTCAGTTTCTAAGGGTGGTGAATATTGATTGATTATGAGTTGAAGCTTTGAATGTTGAGTTTTTGCTATAGGTTTTAAAATCCATTCATCTTTACTTATGGTTATCTATTCTTAAAAAATGTGGAAAATGACTAAAAGTTTTGGTTTGTAATTTAGATTTTGATGATTAGTCCGAGGACGGTCAAAAGCTGAGTGTGAGGGAACCTAATTTGTGATTAAATTTTGATTCATTTGACATGCTACACTTACTGATTAATGCTTTGGAAATACTTAAGATACTCACTTTGACTCATATGTAATTCTAGGCAGAATTTGAAAGCAAAGAAGTTAAAATGAGTTGAAAGCACGACATTTAAACTATTTTTCGAAGATTAATATTCAATTATCTTCATAGAACAAAAAGAAGAAAATTAAAAGACAAGAGGAAGACAAGAAAAATGGAACACAAAGAAGAAGAATCTTAGAAAGCAATGCATATGCATGTTTTTGCCATGCAAAAATGTCAAATTAATGGAGCAGAAAACGACAACAAATTGGGCATGAAACAACAGTAGTTGGTGAGGGGAAAAAAGACCAAAATGATGTTGGTGAAGAGAATAAAATGCATACAGGTCAGACATCATCTGCGTACATAGGTGTTGTGCGTTCCTGCATTAAATGCAGACATTGTGCATTCAACGCATGCAGATGTTGTGCATTAGTAAAACGCATAGTAGCATATGAGGGTTTTAAGAAGAGTGTACAGGTGGACTAAAAATTAAATGAGAATAGAGGGAGGAGCGGAGAACAGTGGAGGCGTTAGGTTCTTTCTTCATTTTTCATCACCGAAGCAGCCATGAAGAAGATGATTGATGCTTGGAGCATAAAAATAGGTTCTTTCTTTATTTCCAATGCCAGTTCAACTGGAATATCGACACCAAGACACGGTTAAGCTATTTTATCATTTTAATGTTGTAATTTCTTTTGGGATTGTTGTATTGTTGGTATTGATTGGATCGGGTTTTGGTATGAATTATCTTAATACGTTATTTTGATTGTTCTATTTCGAATCTATTACTAAAACATTGAATGTAATCCGTAATCATTACTTTTGATGTTTGTTAGTAGCATCTAATGTTCCCGTATCGTTGAAAACAATATAACTTAGGTTGGATAACTCGAACGTATGAGGTTACCACTTATATTAGTCATTTTCACATCATATTATAGCTTTCAAATTAAATCTAGAGATCGTATCCTAGGTTATTCGATAGTTAAGTCTGATTAATGATCATATCTTGATTAAACAAAACTTAAGGGAAAACCGAGATTAGTAGAGTGTTCTATTAGTCTCAAATCAATATTCCAAAGAGAGTTGTAGAAATGTTAAGATGATGAAATATATTTCATCGTGTTTACGTCAAAAATGAACCTAGAACCGGACCTTACATATATTTGACAGTTTAATCATTTTCGATCGCTTGTTTTAATTGGTTTTCGATAGTTTGCTTTTATTCTATTTTCTAAATCGTTAAAAATCCATAAACTCACTTTTTATGTTTTCCTTGCATCAATTAATTTCGTTATAGAAATTAACTAAACGTTCTTTGTGGATTTGATCCTGACTCACTATAACTATAAATTTTAGTATGCCGAATCAGGTAAATTTTTCAATACACTTGACACACGCTGTCATTGCCAAATCCTTGTTTTAGCTATAAGGTCGCTATTGACACAAAACCTTTTCATAACCAACAATATAACGCCCTCCAACATTGAAACTATAGAATTAAATATATATTAATTAAACATTAAAAGCCTTATATAAATTATTGTCACAGATATCACAATGAAATTCAATCTTGAGTAATGTTCTATACCAAAATTCTTTATGTATATTGTCCAAATCATCATATGTCTACTGCTTTAATTCCTTTAGTATAATCATTTTCTTTTCATAATTTGGTTGATTTGTTAATTTAACATATGCCTAAAATTATCTTTGAAGCTTTGTAAATCTATGATTCTTCCTAAAATTACAAAATAGATGTTAGGCACAAAAAACTTATACTCTACTTTAGGAAGTACCTATTTGGCAACATGAATTAATCCTGACAAAATTGTACATATTCATTGTCATAATTAAATCACCTTACATAGTCAAACGAGTTTATAATATGTCATAAAAAAATTTGTTACCTTTTATTGATAATTAATCCCTGTATAACCACCACTGACAAATAATTGTAAATTATCATTTAATAATTAGAGAAATCATCTTCGTATATCTGTGCATTATGTCCATATATATATATATATATATAACATTTGAAGATGTGTTCAATATATCCTTCTGCATATGCCTTTCAAAAACCAATCATCTAATCCAATTACTCTTCTACATCTAACTGAGAAACTTCTTTTGCAATAACCAAATACAATGTACAATATATCAAAATATGAAGTCTCATCTGGTTCAATCTTAGAAATAGACATTTTCAATATAAATCTTAGGTTAGGTCTCAAAATCTCGACATCACAATCTCATAATTTAGCATATTCATCCGTTGCTTTGTTATATCTTTTGTTTATCACCAATTTCTTAGCTTGTTGACACTTGATTTGTGAAACATATAAACTTAATTGATTCTTGATATTTTGTTGGATAACAATAATCTCCATAGACTTAATCTATGTCATCTTTATTAAATGTTTAAAGGCTAAATACTCAGTGGTCAAGTTCCTCACTTTGAACATATAAGGAATAGTTATGGGTTTGATACAGTGATAGAATGTTTTAACAATAAATCTATTACAAATCCTATTTATGAAAGAATAAACTAACTCTAGGCAACTTGATTTATCATAAGTTAACCTTATTTTCTCTCTATAATTTCTCAAAAACTCAATATTCTTCCTCTCAGCTATTGAGTACCTAGTGACAACTTTTTGTTTACCTCCCTTACAATTAGGATTGGCGTGGGTTGAACTAGGCCTAGGAAAACTTGAGGCAAAATATAATTAATCAAGCTATAATAGGCTTGAGACTCACAATTAGAGCCCGAACCTAATTAGGTTTAGATGACTCGAAGCACGATTGAAACTTTTTTATTTTAAAATTTTATAAATACATCATTTACACTTGAAATTTTTGGTTGAGCTTGGTCTAAATCTCAAATATTAAAAAAATTAAAATACAACTTAAAGCCCAATCAACTCAAATTGAACTTATTGACTTCAGACCAAACCGAACTAGACCCAAACGCAAATTTGATTCCTACTTACATCATAAAAATGCATGCCAAGACTACACTTATGCCTCTCTATTATTGCATCATATCTATATTAGGAACTTATCAACTTTAAATTGTTATCCTTTTCCTTTTCACTTGCATCGAACTCACTTCATGCATAATTGATATTGTTAATATTGTAAACATAATCAATCTCTTCACCCTTATGTGCATCTCTATCATTGTTATCTTTTTTCTGCATAGGTCATTTCTTTCTCGCCCTCACTTACTTTTGTAGCTACATAATTAAATAAAGGATGAATATAACTATTTCTTGCATCAACCAACTTTTTATCATCAATGCTTAAAAGATAACCATAATTATGAACTATTTTATTATTTTCATGTTGAACTTCCTCTTAATTTGTTACTACAACTTTAACATTTTTATATCCCAATTCATTTGTTATCAAGACTTCTCCTACAATTCTAACTTCTTTAATAACATGAACCTCCCTGACATCTGCACTAATATCAACATCTCTAGTTACAAAAGTATTTTAAACAATCCTATATTCTTGAATAACTTGAAAACCCCCCACACTCTTTAACAACTTTAACATTCTTCAATTGATTTAATAGCTTCAACGCTATTAGAACCTTTATTTAATTTATTTTCCGCATTTCCACTTCCTTCACACAATCCTTTATCTACTTCATTTATGTACAATTGAATACTCTTTTTAATTAATATACAAACCCACACCCACCATTAATTTATAAACAATATTTCTTATCCTTTTTATTACTTGTAATAAATATTGTTCCACGTTAACTACAAATCAAATGAATAATGACAAAAAATTCATCATATGTTAAATATTTATTTCTATTAGTCTCTCAGTTTTCAATTTTTTGGGATACCCCCATAAAGTTTGTTTGAATACTACCTCTATATTAGTTAGATGGGCATATAGTTATACATATTTGGCATATCTCTTGCATATATTTTATTGTATATAGTATATTTGACTAGCTCATTCTTTCTTTGTTCATAGCATAATTTTAGGCTAAGATCTTTTTTGACCTTTACAAAAAATTGTATATATTTAGGTTTTACGAATAAAAAAGGGAAAACAAATTTTCCCCTTGTAATATAGTATCAAATCATTAGTCATATTCTTTCTCTATCTCAACCATAAACAATTTATAAAACTATACATCTTCTGTTAGTAATAATGTTACCTCTAACACATCCATTATTACAAACTTAATCCCTCTCACCATATTACACACATCATTTGACAATCCAGGAGCTATGTACAATTGAACGGAGATAATTATCCCACCTGGTGTTAAGCAATCACCATGGCTTTGGAAGTAAAGAATAAACTCGAGTTTGTAAATGGAACAATTAGCAAACCACCTACCAACTCTCACCTCTTCTCTCATTGGAACTGTTGCAACAACACAATACTTTTATGGATTCTCAATCCTGTAATAAGAGAAATAACTAATAGAGTCATCTACATGAAGACTGCCCAAAAAGTTTCGATTAATCTCCATGAAAGAATTTCACAAGAAAATGCTCCACGAATCTTTAAAATATAAAGAACCATAGCTAATCATGTGCAAAAGAATGATTCCATCACTACATACTACACCAATCTTAAGGGCTTATGGGATGAACGCTCTACTTACAAAAATTATCTGTCTTGCACTTGTGGCTATATACATGAAATTAATAATCTCCAACAACGAGATCACTTAATTCAATTTCTTATAGGTCTAAGTGAAGCTTATAATATTTTTTATGAGTTAAATACTCCTAATGAATCCATTACCTAACTTTTCCAAAGCTTATTCTCTTTTTTGTAGAAAGAAAGACAGTGATATGTTTTCACAACAAATTTAGTCAGTCATTAAGAACAATCTACTTTAGCTACCTTCCACAATCAGTCAAGCAAAGCATGTAGTAAGCCAAAATATCATTGTGGTTATTGTGGACTTGATGGGAATTCAAAATCAAGATGCCGAAAGAAGCTTCAAAATCCAAATTATCGTCAAGATAAGATGTAATATCATTGTGATTACTATAGACTTAATGGTACTTTAAATAATGATATCAAAAGAAGCCTGGAAACCTAAACTATCAACAAGAAGGAGTTTCAACTAAATGTGACATTGCTAATAAACTAATCGCTACCATTGTTAATAATAATGAAAATAACTTAGCAGCCTTACCACTAACTCAAGAACAGTTTCAACAACTACTTGCTCTAATTCAGCTAAGCAACTCTAATCCTTTAGTCAACTTATAGGTATGGCTTTAAATATTTCCTCTCAAACTATTAGTAATTAGGTTATAAATGTTGGTTGCGTAGACCACATGACTTATGATTTAAAATTTTAAAATACTAAAATCCTTATTATGGTCCACTGATAAAACTACTAAATGGTGATAATGTTTTTATATCTCAAATTGGATCGTGTAAGCTCACCAAGGACATAACATTAAAAAATATTTTATATATTCCTTCTTTTAAATTATTTATCAGTAAAATCACTAAGGATCTTAATTGTAGTGTTTAGTTCGTTACTAATTATTGCATATTTTAGGACCTACAAACGAAGAAAGTGATTGGCACAGGTAAAGAACATAAGGGAATCATTTTAACAACAAACCTGCCATTTTTGCTTCTTTTACCTCAAATTCTCATGATATGGATCTTATGGCCAGGGCCATTCCTATCATTTTATAGGCCCGGGGCGAAATAAAAAAATGACCCTAATAAATTGAACGAAATAAAAAAAGATCCTAATAAATCGGCAGTATACTTAAGTTTACATGTTTATATGAAACGTAAATGATTCAATTTATAAGTATACATATTGAACCAAATATTAAATGATCATAACATTTAATTTTCTTCTAGGAACGTGGCATCTTTACAAAATCTATTCAGTTGATAGGAAATGGGCTAGCATATATATGTTATTGAATGAGTCTCTCACCATGAGAAAGGGATGAGAATGGGGACCCTTTTCAGTACTGAATGTGTTAATAGCTCCGAAAGGAAGGATATGATAAATGCATCATTAATGGGCTTGCATGCTACTTAATTATTGGGTTTGTGCTGTTGTCTTGTAGGCAATTCTTTTGGAGCTTAATTTTATGACTGATTAATATTCTTTTATTTATATATCTAAAAACAAGTTTTTACCATAAAATTAGGGGCCCCTCTTTATCATGGACCTGGGCAGGTGCCCTGCTGGCCTTTGCCCAGGACCGGCACTGTATGTATATAAGGTAAGGTCTCCTGTAGCTACTTAAGCAAAGTTAATTATGTAAGTTTCAAATTTGAATTTAGATTTTTAGTTTTTCTCTTTCTCCCACCTTCAGAAGAATAAAAACAAACGTAGACAGCCTGTTATCATTAAACATTTCTGAAAGGTAACTATCTCGATTTCATATATCATATAGAAATTATTATAGAATAGATTTAGAGGATCACGTATTAAGAAAGTTACAAAAAAGATTTTAACGTATTATGGTGAGCAACTCTCGTAAAGGTGTTGGTAGATTCGCGCTCGTTTCAACTTCGAAAAGTTCATTTGAAGTCATGAAGCTGAAATAAAGTATTTTCTACATTTATTTGTTTTCTTTTTAACGTTCGATTTCAGATACATAACTAAGGCTCCTATTACCTACTACAGAATGCTTAAAATGTGGTTTGTTGTTGACTTATTGTGGGTTAATTGCACTGCTAAAAAGTTCGTAAAGTGATCCTGACTGAAAATTTTATAGATGGCCCAATTATTCATTGAGTATACATTTGTTATTAATTTAAAAACTGTTATATTTAATGTCAGAATAATAAAATAAAATATATAAGTTAAGAGATACAATTTTTTTAAATAGTATGATGACAAATTTATTGAAATAAAATTAAGAAAAAAAGTATCAATACTAAAGAAGATGGTATAAACAATTACTGCTAAAACAAGCACTACCATAAAGTTTAAGGGGAAAATAAAGTTCATAAAATAAGACATAAATTTGTTTGCAAACAAGAAAAAAAAAGAGTTGAAATTTATGTTAATGAATATTATAATAAGATTTATAGTGTTTATGGTATTTGTTATTTTCAACTATTTTAATTGTAATGTTAAATATCAAACGTATATGAAATATAATAATTGTGCATTTGACAACTATATTACAATGATTATGTCAAATTAGCGTTATAAATACCGGTACGTATTATACCGGACCAAAACTGGTATGAAATAAAGAGTCGATTGTACTGGATTTAAATACCAGTCGGTACTAACCCGTTTCGGATTGTACCAGTTAGTACTGGCCGGTATTCAAAATATTAGCCAAATACCGGTCGATACTGGAAAATTTAAAAAATATGATGACTTTTTTTGCAAAATTTTTAAAACATTTTAAAATCTCCCTTCTACCTCTCCTCCTCTTCTTTTTTTAAAAGTTTTTTTATTTAGTTATTTTATTTATTTCAACTTTTATAATTATTTTGAATTTTGAATTTTTATTTTTAAAATAATAATAAATATTCTTATTACTAATAATAATTATAAATTAAATAAAACTTAAAAATAAATTATTTTAAATTATTGTATATAATATTTATTAATAAAGTATAAATAAAAATATTTTAGTTTTTAAAGTAAATAATTTAAAATTTAAAATTTAAAATTTATTTATATATATTTTTAATTATTAAATCAAAATTTATATATTTAATAAATATATTTTAAATTTAATTATATTTATGAATAATCATTAAATTAATTTTATAAATTAAATTAAAATTTTGATTATTACTTATTATTATGATTTTTGGAAACAAAGTTAAAAATATACTGTACAACTGTACAATATGATAATAGACTATTTTATAATTTTTTTAAAAATTCAGAGACTTTATAAATTTAAAAAATTACCTGAAATGATACCTGATATTAATCGGTATCGATATAATACTTTACTAAAATCTAATATAGTACCAAATCCGATATAGTATTCGTAACATTGTGCGCAACAATTAGTCATCATGTGCCATATTAGTAAATATTAATAGAAGACAGAAACCATTTATTCTTCAGCGGCATATAC